>MU680671.1:32022-89421 GCA_026770625.1 Nicotiana glauca | reverse complement strand
TTTTTCTGATTTTTGTTAAATGCAAAATTAAAAATAAAAGACCCAAATTGACTCTAAAATTATACTACTTAATTGTCAAATAAATTAATTCCTAATTTAAAAGAAAACCAATACAAATTAAAAGTAGAAATGCAAAAGAACCATTTTATGTTATTTTCTTTATTTTAAAGTAACATAATTACTAATTAATCCTAAAAATATGAAATTAAACCCTAAATGCAAATATCAAGTATTTTTATATTTTTCACTAATTAAATGCACAAATAAAATGCAAACAATTAATATAAAATGTTACAAAAATCCACAAAATTGCAAATAATGAAAAAATTTATTTTGTTTGAATTTCTGGGAGTAATTCATATAGGGCAAAAATTATGTGCTCACAGCTGCCCCTCTTTGCTCGGAAATACGAAGAGTTTGCGGGCAAAGATAAGTGAGCGGATATGAGGTTGAATACTCCGTGTGAAGCATTTTTGAAAGTATTGACCGCATCCTGCTTCTGAGGTTGCCTACATATCCTTGGCTAAAAAGGAATCAGGTCAGTGTAGTTCGGGAATGTCTGGTAGCTAGGACTACCATGGAGCTGTGATTTCACTGTTGTTGTTGTTGCTGCTACTGCTTGCCGATCCCCTTTATTACACCATGTCAAAATAAAAAGAATTTAGACTAAGCTATGATCTATGAATTACAAAAATCCTATCTAGATTCTTCAAACTTGCCCTTGTATTTCTTGTTGCCTTGTTGTCTTGTTGTCTTGTGTTCTCTCGGTGAAATTCATTGTTCCTGCTTCGAATTGTTAACTGAGATGTTTCCCTTCTTCAGGTGGTGCCTGGCTGCTGAACTTAAAAAAACCTCTGTTATATGGGCGGGCTCCCGACTTCAAAACTTGAAAATATATGCCTCTGTTATATGGGCGAGCTCCCGACTGCTCAAACTTGAATTGTATGCCTCTGTTCTCCAGGCGGGCTCCTGAATTCAACACTTGAAAATATATGCATCTGTTATATGGGCGGGCTCCTTACTTCAAAACGTGAAAATATATGCCTCTGTTATACGGGCGGGCTCCCGACTTCAAAACTTGAAAATATATGCCTCTGTTATACGGGCGGTCTCCCGACTTCAAAACTTGAAAATATATGCCTTTGTTATACGGGCAGGCTCCCGACTTCAACACTTGAAAATATATGCCTCTGTTATACGGGCGGGCTCCTGACTTCAACACTTGAAATTATATGCCTCTGTTTTACGGGCGGGCTCTTTCAAAACTTGAAAATATATGCCTCTGTTATATGGGCAGGCTTCCGACTTCATCACTTGAAAATATATGCCTCTGTTATACGGGCGGGCTCCCGACATCAACACTTGAAAATACATGCCACTGTTATACGGGCGGGCTCCCGACTTTAAAACTTTAAAATATATGCCTTTGTTATACGGATTGGCTCCCGACTTCAACACTTGAAATATATGCCTCTGTTATATGGGCGGGCTCCTGACTACTCAAACTTGAATTATATGCCTCTGTTCTCCAGGCGGGCTCCTGACTTCAACACTTGAAAATATAAGCCTCTGTTATACGGGCGGGCTCTCGACTTCAAAACTTGAAAATATATGCCTCTGTTATACGGGCGGGCTCCCGACTTCAACACTTGAAAATATATGCCTCTGTTATACGGGTGGGCTCCCAACTGCTCAAACTTGAATTGTATGCCTCTGTTCTCCAGGCGGGCTCCTGACTTCATCAAAATAGACAAAACAAAGAAAATTTTCTGCTCCAGTTTGGAATCTAGGTACATGGGTGAGTGTTAACTGTACCATTCTACCAACTATTACTAAGACTTTGAAAGCTAAGCCCTATTATCCAGGGAGGTCCTGACAACTCCTAGTTGGATCATACCTTAAACATGCAAACCAACTTACATTCCCCTATGTTATTCGTGATTATATCGTATTTTAATCAAACAGACTTTACGATCAAACCTGATTAATGCTTGTTTTTCCCTTACAGAGAGTTCCTCCGAAACAACCAAATTTTTCTGCCTCTGCTTCAATTAAAGAAAATTTTGTTAGTTGAAAATGGTGGTTACTTGATTGCATTTTTGCTGAGGATGTCCCCGCGGCCGTGGTTTGCTTTGACCTGCTTCCCCGAAATGGCCCTGAACTGCTTGACTTTCTAACCGACTTTCAAACCCCATGACCTTTGACAACCCAAGTGTTCTATACCCATGCTATTGTTTCACACCTCTGACCCCTTTATCTGAATCATTCCATCGATGAAACTTCCGGTGACTCCTTGTATTCCATCCTACATCATGTTGTTTTTGACATGCTCTGACCACGTTGTGCTCTACAATTTTGGAAATTGGCAGTGAGCTTTGAAATCCCTTTTCACTTGCTTTGAACAAAACTAATGTTGGAACATCTGAGACAAATAAAGTCCAAAAGAAAATGAAATGCAATGATTTTACTTCAGGATAAGAAGAATCCAAAATCGGATTACTGCTAAAAAGGGAAGGAAAAGAAACTTATCTGACCGGAACAACTGGTACCAATGATCATGAAATGCATTTCGGACTAATCGGCCCAATCTTCCAACCAATAAACTACCAATTGCCATACCTCATTGCCTTAGAATTTCCATAACTTTACCCAAACCTTGACCTTGTTCATCCTGCGGTGCCTTGAAACAGTTTTCCACCAACAGACTTTTCTCATCTTTTCACTTCTTAAATCACTTTCACCTCAAGGTGCCCATGAGGGTTTTCACCAATAAGACTCTCTCATTTCAATTTCTCCCAGCTCCCATCGCCTTATGGTGCCTGTGAAGGTTTTCACCAATAAAACTCTATCATTTTTATTTCTCTCAGCTCCCATTGCCTTACGGTGCCCGTGAGGGTTTTCACCAAAAAGACTCTCTCATTTTTGATCTTTCCTGCTTGAACCAGAGTGTTGCCCCTGTCATGAATTACCTTTACTTGCTTGACTTGGCATTTCTCAAAGACTGATCGGAAGGTCTTTCTTTGGACTGTAACGTGGGCATTTGGTTGGGTTAGAAAAAAAGGGTATAAAAGGCTTAATAACAATACAAAGTGGGATAAAAATTACAACTTTCGGAATCACATTTCTCACAACAATCACAACTTCTGCCCCAGTTTCTCGCTTGGGGATTTTTGGACTTTTATTTTGATGAGACTGAACCTTAGAGAGAGGCTGCCTACGTACCCTTTTCGGGATCAAGTCAAATGTAGTTCATGTCATAGGAATTACATTGTTGTTGTGATTTTTCTTTCTCTTCTCTTTCTTTTCTGTTTTTCTGTTCTTCCTTTCTTTTCCTTTCTTTTTCTTCTTTTTTTTCATTTTACTTCTTTTTTCATTTTTCTTTCTCTTCCTTCCTTTTTCTTTTCACTTACTTATCCTCTACACTTGCGTTTCTGAATTGTGCCATTGATTCCCAAAGAGGGGTATGAAAGAAAATAAATAAGGCTCAAAAGGGGTGACAAATGGGTAAGGTGTTTAGATAGCAGAACAAAACGCCTTCGTCATTTCAATCTTCAAAATATGCTAAATACAAACAAATACAAAGAAATCATACATAGTATCTCTTGACCGCATCGGAATTGATAGCCATTTCTACACATTTTCCTTCCACATCTGTCAAATATAACGCGCCATTAGACAACACTCTGGTTACAACAAATGGCCCCTGCCAGTTTGGTTCAAACTTTCCTTTTGCTTCAGCCTGATGAGGCAACATACGTCTCAACACTAATTATCCCACTTCAAACTTCCTCGGACGCACTTTCTTGTTGCATGCTCTTGCCATTCTTTGTTGGTACAATTGGCCACGAACACTGATGCCAATCTTTTTTCATCGATCAAACTCAATTATCACTGGCGGGTCTTCACCCATTAATCATCATCAATCTCAGCCTCCGCAATAATTCGAAGGGACGGGATTTCCACTTCTGCGGGTATCACTACTTCGGTGCCATACACCAACAAATAAGGCGTTGCCCCTACTGAAGTTTGAACAGTGGTGCGGTACCCCAACAATGCAAAAGGCAGCTTTTCATGCCACTGTCTGGAACCTTCCACCATTTTTTGAAGTATCTTCTTTATATTTTTGTTGGGCGCCTCAACTGCTCCATTTGCCTTAGGGCGGTACGGGGTAGAATTGCGATCGGTAATCTTGAACTGCTCGCATGTCTCTTTCATCAAAAGACTATTGAGATTAGCTCCATTGTTTGTAATGATCACCTTTGGTATCCCAAACTGACAAATAATGTTTGAATGCACAAAATCCATCACAGCTTTCTTGGTTACGGACTTGAACGTGTTAGCCTCTACCCACTTGGTAAAATAATCTATAGCCACCAAAATGAACCTATTCCTAGTTAACGCCACTGGCTCAATTGGCCCAATGACATCCATGCCCCATGCAACAAAAGTCCACGGTGTGGACATCGTGTGTAATTCTGATGGTGGAGAATGAAACAAATCTCCATGCACTTGGCACTAATGACACTTGCATACGAAACTGATGCAACCCCACTCCATAGTAAGCCAATAATACCCTGCTCGGAGAATCTTCTTTGCCAGAACGTACCCAATCATATACGGTCCACAAACTCCGGAATATACCTCAGTTATGATAGGTGCGACTTGCCTCTCATCAATGCATCTTAACAGCCCGAGATCTGGAGTTCATTTCTACAACACTCCTCCACTGAAGAAAAACCCGCTTGCCAACCGTCGAATTGTTCTTTTCTGGTCACCTATGGCCTGTGCCGGATACGCCCCCACCCCGATATATTCCTTGATGTCATGAAACCACGGCTCATCGTCAAGTTCCTCTTCTACCGCATTGCAGTAAGCATGCTGATCTCGGACCTGAATCTGCAAAGGGTCCACATAAGCCTTATTCGGATAATGCAACATTGATGCCAAAGTAGCCAAAGCATCGACGACCTCATTATGAATCCTTGGAATGTGCCTGAACTCTATTGATTGAAACCATTGACAAAGTTCTTGCAAATATTGCTGGTACGGTATAAGCTTCAAGTCCCATATTTCCCATTCTCCTTGAATTTGGTGTACTAGTAGGTTCGAGTCACCCATGACCAAGACTTCCTGGACACCCATATCTACAGCTAACCTTAGACCCAAGATACATGCCACATATACTGCCATGTTGTTAGTATAATGAAAACAAAGCTGAGCCGTAACAGGGTAGTACTTCCCTATTGCAGAAATAAGTACTGCTCCTATCCCCACGCCTTTCATGTTCGCACCCCCATCAAAGAAAAGTTTCCATCCTGGCTTCTCAACTTGTTCCAATTCCTCAATATGCATCACCTCTTCATTAGGGAAATAAGTTTCCAAAGGTTCATAATCTTCATCAACTGGATTCTCGGCCAAATAATCTACCAAGGCCTGTGCTTTTATTGCAGTCCTGGTCGTATAGACAATAGCAAACTCTGTAAGGAAGATATGCCACTTTGCAGGCCTCCCTGTGGGCATAGGCTTCTGAAAAATATACTTCAAAGGATCCAAAAGAGATATGAGGTAAGTAGTATAAGACAACAACTAAGGTTTCAACTTCTGTGCAACCCAAGTTAGGGTGCAACATGTCCTCTCAAGATGATTATACTTAACCTTGGAAGATGTGAATTTCTTGTTGAGATAATAAATAGCCTGCTCCTTTCTGCTAGTAATATCATGTTGACCCAATACACAGCCGAATGAATTATCCAAAATCATCAAATACAGAATCAAAGGCTTCCCTGTTTCTGGCGGGACTAACACGGGTGGATTTGACAAATAACCCTTTATCTTATCAAAAGCCTCCTGACATTTGTCCGTCCACTTGACCGCAACATCTTTCTTTAACAGTTTGAAGATCGGCTCACAAGTTGTCGTGAGCTGAGCAATGAACCTACTGATATAATTCAATCTCCCGAACAAACTCTTCACCTCGGTTTTGTTACTCGGGGGTGGCGATTCCTGAATAGCCTTGATCTTTGACGTGTCTAGTTCAATACCACATTAGCTGAATATAAATCCCAACAACTTTCCATATGGCACCCCGAAAGCGCACTTTGCAGGATTGAGCTTGAGATTGTACCTGCGAAGCCTTTGGAAGAACTTCCTTAGATCCCTTACATGGTCAGGCTACTTTCTAGACTTCACGATCACATCATCCCCATACACATCAATTTCCCTGTGTATCATATCATGGAATATTGTTGTCATTGGCCTCATATAGGTTGCCCCATCATTTTTCAACCAAACGGCATGACCCGATAACAGTATGTTCCCCACGGCGTGATGAATGCCATCTTTTCTGCATCTTCCTCGTCCATTATGATCTGATAATAACCCGCGTAGCAATCCACAAAATAACCAATCCCATGTTTGGCACAATTATCAATCAATATGTGGATGTTCGGCAGTGGAAAGTTATCTTTTGGACTCGCCTTTTTAAGATCCCGATAATCAACACACACCCTGGTCTTGCCATCTTTCTTCGGCACAGGCACAACATTAGCTATCCAGGTGGGGATACTGTGTGACCCGAATGATTTTCGCATCAAACTGCTTTGTGATCTCTTCTTTGATCTTTACACTCATATCCGTTTTGAACTTTCTCAGCTTCTGCTTGACAGGAGGGAATGCTGGGTCTGTGGGCAATTTGTGAACCACTAAATCAGTGCTTAGACCCGGCATATCATCATACGACCATGCAAAAATATCTTTGCATTCGAACAGTGCTTTGATTATCTCCTCCTTGATTTGTGGTTCCAGATGAACACTTATTTTAGTTTCACAGACACTATCTTTGTCCCTTAGATTAACTATTTCCATGTCATTTAGGGTAGGTTTGGGTTTTTCTTCAAAGTGGCTTAATTCCTTACTAATTTATTCATAGGCCTCGTCATCATCATATTCCAACTCATCATCACACTCAATTTCTTGTATTATTATTTCCAAGTTAGATTGGCTTTTAAAACATGTCATTGATATCAGCATAAAAAGAATTGTACAGAGAAGAAAATAAAACGGAAACAAAATTAGGAATGAAGAAAGAAAAGACAATTGCATTTTATTGAATATAAAGATAACAGGGCTTAACACATCCAACTGGACGGAACATAATATTTGAATTACAAACCCTGGAATAATCCAGACAACAAAAGAAAATCAAAACCCACTACCAAGACTCCTTCCGAGTAAGAAGAGGAGTAGCTTCCCAGTTGTTGACTTTTGCACGTGGTCCGATGAACTGCACATTTGCCTTGCTTGACCCTTCCCCGGCCTCAACCATGTTAACCTCGGCGAAAAACCTTTCAAACCCTTTATCCAAGTCTCCATCAGCACCAATCAATGACCCCGAAATCTTTGAGAATAATTGCTTTCTCATACTCCGCCTGACGAAAGATCTGGACAGACGCATGATTGGCTTGGGAAGTACCCATGCCCTTTTTTTCATTTTGCGGGCTCGTCTTAGATCTGCAGTTATGGGCTTAAACCCCAAACCAAAAGTATCCAGATTCTTTGGAAGAAAGACTGGCTGCACAATGCCTTGAAGACCAGTACCCAAACCTTTACCCGGTATGAACCCGTTCTTTAACATCTCTGAAGCCACCATGACAGTTGCGGCTGTGATTCTAGGAACTGGGATGATTTTCCCTTCTGGGACCTTTTCCACTGAGACTGTGTCAAAGACTTGGTAGACTCACGGCCCCTTGTCATCGCCAACTTCTATGAAAGGCACAATGGCATCACCTAAAGCGCACATATTGTCTTCACCGTGCACTACAATCTCCTGTCTGCCCCACTCGAACTTAATCATTTGATGAAATGTAGATGGCACAGCCTTGGCGGCATGGATCCCCGGTCGCCCCAGCAGAAGGTTATAAGAGACCACCACATCTAGTACCTGGAATTCCATGGTGAACTCCACTGGCCCGATTGTCAATTCTATTATTATGTCACCCACTGTGTCGACCACCACCATCGAACCCTTAAACATAAATGTTGTTTTTATGAATTCTGTCGTCATCGACCTTTAGCTTGTTCAACATGGACAAAGGACAGGTATTTTCGCTGGACCCATTGTCAACCAGAACTCGTGTGACTATAGAATCCTCGCACTTTACTATCAAATAAAGGGCCCTGTTATGTTCTGTGCCCTCCACGGGCAACTCATCATCAGAGAAGGTCACTCTGTTCACCTCAAAGATTTTATTTGCTATCTTCTCTAAATGATTCACCAAGATCTTATCAGGGACATGGGCCTCATTCAGTATTTTCATCAGTGCCCTGCGATGCTCATCTGAGTGGATAAGTAGTGAAAGCAATGAGATCTGGGCTGGTGTCTTCCTTAACTGTTCAACGATAGAGTAATCCTACACTTTCATTTTTTCAAGAATTCTTCTGCTTCCCCCTCTGTAACGGCATTCTTAACCAGCACCGGGTTGTCTTTGGGGACCTTGGCTTTTCTTAACTCTTCGAGGGCAAACCACCTTCCCGAATGAGTCAGACCCTACGCCTCAAAACTTCCTCTTTGATTTCTTTCCCCTTATATGTCACCACCACCTGTTCATAACTCCAAGGAATGACTTTGTTGTTGGTCACTGGTAACTATGTTTCTGGCTTTATGATAACAGGCTCTATGCGAGCTCCCTTAACAACCACCACGGGTTTGTTTGCTACCCCTTATACCACCACTTTGACCTGCTCTGGTTTTATTACAGCAATGCTTGATGACCCTTTCTCAGCTACCACAGCTAGCTTATTGTCTACCCCTTTTGACTGAACCACTGATCTCCCACTGGTTGCCTTTTCATTTGAATTGGTTTCGCTAGCACAGATCATCATTACTATTTGCGAGGGTTTCTTGGGTTTCCCTCCCTTGTGTATCAATTAAATCATGTAGGACTCATGGTGAGCTTGTAACGGATTCTGGTTAATATTTGGCGCCTATGGGCCCGAACCTCGATCCGGTGAGTGTCAATGAGCTCTTGCACAGCGGTCTTCAGTTTCCAACACTTCTCTGTATCATGTCTAGGGGCCCTCGAACAGTATTCACAACTTACTGATTGGTCCATATTTCTAGGAAAGGGATTTGGCATTTTGGGCTCAATTGCATTCAACATACCTAACTGCCTCAATCTATGAAAAGGAGTGGTATATAATTCTCCCAGTGGAGTGAAAGTCTTTTGCTTCTGCAATCTCTCATTTTTGAAAGCTTGGTTTGGTCAGTGACCCGTTTCAGGGGGGTTTATGTAGGCTCTTGGGGGTGGATAGGTGCTTTGTGGAGCTGGGTATGAATTTTGGCGAGCCGGTGCACGCCATTGCGCGTGAGCCGGAGGCTGGGTATATATTTGAGCATGGTGGATGGAAAATGTGGATCTGGTGGTGGATAATAGTGTTGTGGAGGGATATATGGAGTGTATGGGTAATTTTTGTGGTGGGGTCGGGTTTGGCTGTAGTAGGGTGACGGCCTTCTAGATCTGGACCACGCTCCGCACTCAACTATTACAACCTCTTCTTTTTTCTTTTTCCCGAGCATGCCCCCAGTGCCGCTTTGGATGGCCTGGGTGGTTGCTTTGATCGCTGAATTGCCTATGATTTTATTGGATTTAATTCCTTCCTCAACTATTCCTCCCATCTTCACAACATCATTAAAAGATTTGCCAATTGCTGTTACCAAGTGACTAAAATAAGTCGGCTCCAAAGCCTGCAAAAAGTAATTAACCATCTCGCTTTCTTTCATTGGAAGGTCGACCCTCGCGGCCTGCTCTCTCCAGAAGAACCCATACTTTCTGAAGCTCTACCTGGGCTTCTTCTCAAGTTTTATCAGTGACAGGTGATCTGGAACAATTTCTAGATTGTACTGAAAATGGCAGACGAATGCTTGTGCCAAGTCATCCCAGGTGTACCACCTACCATGGTCCTGTCATGTATACCATTGCAATGCAAGACCCACTTAGACTCTGGCTGAAGTACGCCATCAGTAACTTATCTTTTCTACCGGCCCCTCTCATCTTGCTACAGAATCCCCTCAAGTGGGCTACCGGGTCACCATGCCCGTCATACAGATCGAACTTTGGCATTTTGAAGCCTGCTGGTAACTGAACATCCGACAACAGACACAAATCCTTATAGGCCACACTGACTTGGCCACCCAATCCTTGCATGTTCCTGAAGGATTGATCCAGACTTTTTACTTTTCGAAACATCTCTTCCTGCTCCAGATTCTTAAGTGGCTTTTCAGTTTCCACCGGGAGCTCAAAGTGAGGGGTGTAGGAATATGGCTCAGGAGTTTTAAAGGTAGGCTCAAGAGGGTAGTACTGGCTATCGTGAGTTTGAAACGGTGTCTCACTGGAAGATATTGGCAATTGGCAGGTGGCAGTGCCACAAAGATAGGGGTGATTAGTGGAGGAGGATTTTGTTTGGGCGGTGGAGCTTGGGGAGGGTAGGAGGTGGTGCCGTAGCTCTGTTGGTAGAAATGGAAACTGGAGATGAATTCACAGTAGGAAGCTCCTGAGACTGAGCCAAAGGTGGGATATAGGCTGGATTGGCGGGGTAAACTGGCGCCGGCTGACCCTTAGCCCAGGCCTGATGCATTTCGGCCATTTGCTAACTCAACTTATACATTTTTTCCCTCATTGCATTAACATCCACTACCTCTACCACTTTTGATGGGTCCACAATACTGGTATCTGATTCCTGGCCTGTCATGTTCAGTTTGTCTTTTGACGGGTTGTTGTAGGAATGGGTTACCAGAATGCCAATCAACTAACCACCTGCCTGGACTCAATACATAAACAACACTTGGTTAGCGGTTAGGGCATTAACAGATTTGATAACCGCATATTTGGGGAATGAATGCACCTAAGGAGTTAACGGATTCTATTATGCATTTGCTTGACTGCTTGCGTCATCCCGGCTTTCCTTATTTCTGATTGCAACTTTATTTGTGTTTTTTTTCTTTTCCTTCTTTCTCACTCTTGCCTTTGTTTCCTATTTGTTCTTATTTTCTCATTCCCTCTTGTTTTGCCATCAATCCTTTCCTTTGGTTTCTTACTTTCTCTCTTTTTGTTTTTCTTTTAACTCTTGTTTTTCCTCTCTTTTCTTTGCATTTTCTTTCTTGTTTTTCCTCTATTTTCTTTTATTATTGGTTACGGTCGAATCCTATGGAGATTTCCTACGTATCATGACCCCGCATGAATCAGACCAAGCGATGTTCGTGCAAATAAATGTAAAATAGAAGCAAAATGTTTTGGGATTTTCAATTTTATTCATAGCAGATACTTCGATTACAAAGACTCAAGACTGAGAACTAACAGACTGTGATGAAAAGAAAATCTACACACTACAAAGTCAACTATTCTATTTCAAAAGAAAATACAAACTAAATCAACTGACAGACTCTTAGCGAAAATAAAATACAGACTCAAACAACTGACAGACTCTTAGTAGAAAAGGAAATACAGACTCAAATGACAATCATGAATACATTAAAGCTCCTTGTGCCCGTGGGACATCATTCGATCTTTCCGCGAGCCTATATGCAAGTTCCCTTTGAAGTCTATCCAGGTCACTCATTATCTGCTTAACGAATATCATCACCATCGCAAAAAAGGTGGTGGGAGTCATGTTCGCACACTTGGCATTTCCTAGTAATGTAGTGAGCAACGGTTAAGATTCTTTCTCTGATCCTGCCTTTTTCTTGAAGCAACTGCCCTATCTATTAGGCCCTGGACTCCAAAGTCTGCTCAGCTACCTTGTTTTGCTCCTGAAGTTGCTGCAAGTCTATTTCTAATTGTGCCAATGCCGTGTAGCAATGCTCTCTTTCAATCTTGAATTCTTTTACCTGTTTGATGATTTTGTTCTCTGTGGCGATGGCCCTTTTCTTTAATCCCGTGACCTCATTATCGTATTCTTCTTTAAACTACTTAACCATGCGGGCCCATTCTTCCGCATTTTTAGCCAATTGTTTTTGAACCCCGGCTAATTCCTTTTCTGCTTTGTTGAGGTCAAAATTTTAGTCATTCACTTTTTTCCTTAGATTATCTATATGTTTTGCATCCTTGGCACTCCTAACGGGATTTTCGGCCGCTATCTTCATCTTTTGGGTTTGGGCTCGTAAGGCTTCATTCTCTTTGGCCAATTTATTCTTCTCACCCTCATCGGCTGCGACTTGCACTCTGTTTTCAAACTGAAGGTCTCGGACCTGCCTTTCCAATTCTCCTATTCTGGCCCTGTATTCATTTTCTTTAGCTAACCAGGCCCACTATTCTTGTGATGATTCGACAAAATCCTGGAGGTGAGGTCTTTTGGCTGGCCTCCCAAATGCAACTTGCCTTCTGTACCAAGCGTGATACCCATGTGAAACTTCTCCTTTAGATCGATCCCGTACACAGGTGTTCGCCGCCAAGTATTGACATTCGCTCCAGATCTGACGGACTCTTGCTTTAAGAAACTGGCCATCAGGACCAATCTCAACCACTTGGACACTAAGATCGTCATCTTTTGGCACTACTTGGCATCTCCCGAGTTGCCTTAAAACCCGATATGGAGCATAAGGCTGAATGCTCTTAAGACCTATCAAGAGGAAGTGCGGCCCCGCTGCTGGCATATATATGATTTCATCAACAGGTAATCATCCAAACGTCCACTCTATTTGACTGTCAGTGAGGGACCGAAAGTATGATGTCCATTCCGTGACTCCTTTAGGCAAGCTAACCCCCTTAATCCTCATATAAAACTCTTCTATACAGGTTTTCTCTGTAGGCCCATAACTCAGGAACTGAGGACGATGGCATAGGTGTTCGGTTATCCACATTTGCAATAATAGATTGCACCCCTCAAAGAAGTCTCCTCCGGCTTTGCAGGCTGTAAGAGCACGGAAGATTTCGGCTACTATCATGGGCGCAAGAGTGCTTTTGGCTTGAGTAAGTAAAGTGCTAACGACCCCGTCTATTCTTATGTCAATGTTTCCATCTTTCCTCGGGAATACCAAAAGCCCCAAAAAGACCACCATAAAAGTAAAACGTCTATGTTCCTCCTATTTTTGTCGATTTCCTTCGCTACATATTTTGCTTTTCGGGTTATTGAACCCTCCTATGTGGTCATATCTGTTGTATATGAAGTGTGGAGTATAAAATCCATTTGCCAAATCCATGTTGTGGACCGTCCTGATTATCTTCAGTGAGTCTAAGAATCTGTGTATAGCTAAGGTTCTCGGGGCAACCAATTACTTGTATCTTAAAGGAACCTCAATACTTCCGATGTATCCAGCTATTTCTTCTAAGGTCGGGGCGAGTTCAAAGTCTGAAAAATGGAACACGTTGTGTGCCGGGTCCCGGCATGTGACCAATGCTCTTATGATGTCTCCTCGAGGCACAATTTCCAACAAACCTCTAAGCCCTTTCAAATATTTTTTGACTTCATCTTGCCCTTCTCCTCCTAGATCGTTCTACCACATACGCAACTCCAGAGGGATTTTATTCATGATTGAGAATGGTTCATTTTGAATCGTGCTCATCCTGCACATTTTATTAAGGTGATTTAATCACTTATTTTGACCTAAAAGAGAAAAATGACACTATTTTTGTTCAAATTTCTAATTTAAAACAAACAGCCGGTTTTGCAGATACGGCCTTTTAGCAGTTCGGGGAGAAGATTTTAAGGTTGTACCCGCTAGCCATTGAAAATGACCCAAAGTGGCTGTTCTTGCAAAAACAGCCTTCCGGCGTCCTTTTGGGGACATTCGGCTTATTTTAGACAAGAATGGCCTCACCTGACTTATTCATGACAAAATTAAATTTTTTGTTGTTTTGGGCTATTTTTACAAAAGGGAAGTTGGACCTGACGAGGGTTGCCTACGTATCCCACACCCTGTGAGAATCAATATGGCATAGTTCGTGCCAACAAAACAAACTATTTTTGAAAACAAGACTCTTTTTTATATTTTCTTTTGTCAGTGGCAAATAAAACAATCTATTTTGAAAATAAAACTCTTTTTGTTTTTCTTTTTCATTGGCAAAAACACTTTTCTTTTTCTTTCATTTTTCTCAAAAATCCGGCAGAGTTTTGGCACTACTTAGACATTGGTTTTTCTAGAATAGGTAATTAACTCTCTACACTGCTATTTCTCTGTTTTTCAACTTTTCCCAAATATTCAAAAGCCGGTCAGCATGCGAGTTCGAGACAAATAAATGTACACGCAACACGTAAGATGCATCAGGATGGTGCTTTTCGTTTCACGTTACCTGTCCTAGACGGTGTCATATGCACGTGATGCAAATAAGCGTTCCTACTAGGGATCCGGCATGAAGTCAAGTTATTCTAGGTTTAAAACCTGGGTACACGTAAGATGCATCAGAGCTGGCACACCTCCTTTTTACCTACACCCGCAAGGGCGTAAAGAAGTTTTTCCAATTAAAGGACAATCGAAAAGGGATTTGTTATTAACATTCAGAATTGCCACTTGGGAGATTTATGGTGTCCCAAGTCACCGGTTGAATCCTGAATCGAAGAAATTGTTGACTCTGTTTAACAATCCGCGAACCAGAAATCCGAGTACGAAATTCTGTTAACCCGGGAGAAGGTGTTAGGCATTCCCGGATTCCGTGGTTTTTGCACGGTCCCTCAACTATCATATTTGGCTTATTTATTCGACTCTGGAACATTTTTTAACCTATGTGATTTTTAACTTTGAACTGCTTTTATTATTATTTTTAAAGAGAATTGCAACGCCGTGAAAACACGTCTCGTACCACATCACATAAATGCACCTGTGGTTTTTGACACATTTCTACTTTGTTGGAATTTGGATTTGGGTCACATAAATGTGCACCCGAGTTTAAGAATGTAATATTATTAAATGTCGGGCCTGAAGTAACTAGCATATTTTTAACTTTGCGGGAGGCCATGAAATTCGCTAAATGGCACGTCCCGAGGTCTAAATATTTAATGTGATCATTCAAAGAGGGCCACACGATTTGTGATTTTATTTGACGCAACGCACCTCGTTTTATTTTAAGGTCAATCTAAAGGAACTATGATTTCAAATTTAAAATAAAAGTTCAAATTATTTGGCAAATTGGGCCTGAAACTGGCCCATGCATGAAGCAATTCGGTCATATAGCTGTCAGACCGTCTCAATGAAGTATCGAAACTTTGGGCCCAAAATGAACCCAATTCAAAGCGAGGGGAGAATGTTCAGGGATAGGAACCTGGATATTTTCAGCTGGGCCTACGTTAAGCCCAATGTGGTAAAACGAGAATCCAATTACCAATCATTCAAGTTCTATAGCCCAAATTAAATAAGCAAACAAACTTGGTTCAATAGGCATTTTGAGATTCAAGTTCTGGTAATTTCGACCAACGCTTTAAAATTTAAGTATACTAACATTTGAATAAGACGTAAACATGAGGCATGGGTGACGAATAAATAGTTTTCAGATTCAATGTGTAAGCCTATGTCACACTTTTAATCACAATTTCAACTGGCTCACTCATTAACATCCAAGGAGAAGAACTGATGAATCATGTTTTAGATAACACATCACACATAACAAATAGAATCCATGAACAACATGATAAACTAATAGCTAATCAACTAGAATTCCAACAGTGCTTTTAATTTCTGGTTTCGAACTAGCTAGTGACCTACTTAATGATGTTGAATTAATACAACTGAATGCAAACTCATATAATTCTGAGATTGTTTAAAAAAAGTCCAACAATCCATTATACAAATAAGTACTTGTTCAAACGGATAGCACAACTAAGTATTAAAGCTAACAACAATTCTAGGAAAATTCGTGTGAAAACTAAGCATTTCTTCTGCATTTGAATCCACAGGTTGTTCATACATATTGAGTTAAACTTCCAGATCACTGGAGAAAAGAAAGTGTACCTGGAAGCAAAATGAAAGGTAATAGACGAAGAGAATCAACAGCAATAATCAGATGGTCAAACAACAGCTCAGAGTCCAGTTTATAGCCCCACAAATAATATTAAATTCAGCCCAGAAATGAATTGTGGAAGCACAACACCAACAAACAACCAAACGAGCTTGGTTTAACCAAAACGAAGTTGAAATTGAACCCAGAAACAAACTCTAAATCTTCAGCATCCAAGCTCAAGGACTTTCAAGCCCTCCCTCTCTTTAAACTAAGCTAGAAACTCGAAACAGTTGCTAAAACATGAAATTGATCGAAGCTCAATGTAGCAGTATTTTTTTTTTTTGGTTTTCTGTTGCTTTTTTTTTTTGTATTTTTGAAGAACTAAGTCATAGAATGAAATTCCAAACTCTAAAATTTCAGATCTGGTTTTGAATTTGAAATTTGAAATTTTCAGCTTGTAAAAACTTGTGACTGAAGGCAGAATGCATGCCTTTTATAGGCAAACTTGAGGGTTCTCTCAGATTTTCAGCTTTACATCCCTAGTCCCTCTTTTATTTTTAAGTTTTACCCAAATAGTCCCTTATTTTCTGACTTCTTTCTCAAGTTACTGCATTAGATTTCTTGAAAATCTACTTTGAACCCTATCTAGAAGACTCTAGGTGTTTCTAACTAACAGATTCTTTAGGTAAAATACCTAAACTACTCTTAATTTGGATTCTAAATTACAACCATAGCCAAACCAAACCCCAGCCCCCTTTTACTTTGGCCAAACTAACCATGGTTAATTAACTATAAGACTAGAAACTAACCAGCTATAACCAAACAATAATTAAAATCTGAACTAACTAATCTAGCTAATCAAATGGAAATTTAACTCTAAATAATAGGAATTCTAAGACTAAGTATACCATTAAACTAATACAACAGTAAACTAATCAATTAAAATCAAACAAACAAAGCTGGAACTAACAAAATTAGAAAATGCAAAGCAATAGTTAAACATAAAATCCTATTGTTGAAGTCAAAACAAAAGATCAAATTACAATCAAAAAAACAAAACCAAACTATATGATTATGAAAAGAATCAGAACGCTAAATCGAAACCCTAACTCAACACAAAAATAAAAATAAATTCTGAGTAAGACATAATAAAAATAAAAAAAATAAAAAAATCACGGATGAAATAGAAAAGAAGGTAAGAATGAAATACCTTGGAATTTACTAACTCAAACTCGAATAATGGCGGCTTTCTTGGCATTATTTGAGTTTAAACATTTAATCATGTGTTTTCATGACATGATCAAAGGCTATTATAGCCCAAAATCAACAAATCCCCAAATATTAAGAAATTAGGGTTTTCGGCAAAAATTCGATCTGAGATTCGAACCAAACGGGGATGATTCGAAGGCTAAGGGTTGTAGATTTGGGATGAGGGGTGTAAGGAGATCATGTGGTGTTAATTTGGCGAAGTTTGGAGGTGGTGGTATTTTGGCCGGATTTTAAAATCAATATTCGAGAATTTCTACTGATATTTGAGGGTCGGGGTTTAGGGATTTAGAGAGAGGAGGGTGAGAGGATGTTGTGGTTAAATTTGAGGCTATTTGGAGAATCGCCGCCGCTGGAGGCGATTTCCGGCCGGCGGCGGACGGCCGAAGGCGGAAGACGGTGATCTATGAGAAAGGGTTTGGGGGAGTGAGGGAGACGGACTTGGGGGGTGGGTAAGGTTAAGATAGTTTTATACTAAAAACACCCAACTTCCCAGCCGTTGGATCAAAGATCCTCGACGGCTAGGATTGATTCGTGACGAAACGATGTCGTTTCACTGGGGGGAGGGGGGCAGGCCGGGTTTTCAGAGGTGGGTTGGGCCATGGACTGGGGTGTATTTTCTTAGGGCTGGTGCTATTTAATTGAAAATGGCCCAAATCACAAACGGCCTTTAAAATATTTTTAGACTTCTCTTTTTCCCTTTTTTTTATTACTTTTATTTATTTTTTTCTAATTTTTGTTATATGAAAAATTAACAATAAAAGACCCCAATTGACTCTAAAATTATTCTACTTAATTGTCAAATAAACTAATTCCTAATTTAAAAGAAAACTAAGACAAATTAAAAGTAGAATGCAAAAGAACCATTTTTGTTATTTTCTTTATTTTAAAGTAACTTAATTACTAATTAATCCTAAAAATATAAAATTAAACCCTAAATGCAAATGTCAAGTATTTTTTATTTTTCACTAATTAAAATGCACAAATAAAATGCAAATAATTAACATAAAATGTCACAAAAATCCACAAAACCGCAAATAATAAAAAAAATTATTTTGTTTGAATTTCTAGGAGTAATTCATATAGGGCAAAAATCATGTGCTCACAGACACACATAATACATAAGGATAACTCGGTGCTACCGGGCCTCAAAAATCGAGCCTGGAAGGAATACATAATTATTCAGTCCAATATAAACATAATTAATTATTTAATTTATTAAGCTAACAAAATTAAAAAAATGTTGAAAATGACATGCATTATAATTAAGCATACCGGGCCTCAAATATCGAGCCTCGAACCTATAGAAAATTACTCATTCCAATATTAAAAATAATTATTTAATTTATTAAACTAACACACACAATTAATTTTGTTTAAATTATAGTAGACGGCATGGCTTTTTCTCCGCCTGCGCATCCTGGACCTGCCGAGGATCAGTTGTTACTATTACAGGGCGACCATAGATCCTCCTACGTATGTGAGGGACAATTATCGGAGTAGGCTCTCCGCCCCAGGAGACCTGATGATTTGTGGGAGTTCATGGCGGAGCATCCTTTCCATGCCCGCGTAGTCGCGCGCTTACAAGCTATGGGCTTTTATACTATTTTTGAGCTTGGACGGATGCAGCTCGATTGGTCTCTTATCACGGCGTTGGTAGAGCAGTGGCGACGAGAGACACACAGTTTTCACTTGCCCAATAGAGAGGCCACCTTCACACTGCAGGATCTTCAGGTTTTGTACGGGATGCGTGTAGATAGTGTACCAGGGTGACAATGGATGCGACTTAGGCCGGCAGCAGCCCTGAAGCACACAGGCTGCGAGACTCACTGATTTACTTGTAATTTACTTTGTGTAAATAGTACATTATGTAATTAATGGTAAGAATGATCTTTTACAATAATTTTATTTTAATTGCGTTTGAACATCAATTTTACTTAAACAGTACAACACTAACACAAATGTTGAAAACCTAAAATGTAGTACTATACTGCGAATTAAGTATAAAATTTTTAACGACAAGACATCTCCATAAAATGTAGAACTATAATGCGAATTAATTATTAAATTTATCTGCAAGAAACTAGCTTTTGTCAAATAATTTACATCTTTTTCAGAACGACAAGACAACTCAAAAAAATGTAGTACTATACTGTGAAATTATGAGTAAATTTTTCTGCAAGAAACAAGCTCTTTCAACTTAATTTACATCTTTTTCAGAACGACAAGACAACTCAATAACACACAGTACTATACTGTGAATTAATTATTAACTTTTTCTGCAAGACATCAGCTTTTTTCACATGATTTTCATCTTTTTCAGAATGACAAGACAACTCAATAATATGCAGTACTATACTGCAAATTAATTAATTTGTCTCGCCTATAAATAACGGGCTCATTATAGTTATTTTGTATGCTTAAAACTTACTAAAAGCTGATATTTCATTAAAAGTAAGGTTTTTTACTAAGAGTTTTTAAAAGTAAGAAAATATGGATCAACCTGTTCGTGCACCAAAGTGCTATTGTGGAAAATCATGCATGATGCAAGATTGTTGGGATGGTGGTGAAGCTAGACGCCACTACTAGCACTATCTAAACCAGTTTACAAGGTTCCTGGTGAACCTATGTGTGAGTTTGAGGAATGGGTTGATGAACCATGTTACCAGGAGTACTACAAAGAACAGCTGAACTTTCTTCATAATCAAAATTTACGCCAACTTGAAATGCACAGAGAAAGTGATAGAATTATTGCAGAAATGAGGGCGAAAATGAATGAAGTGGGAGAAGAAAAATGGAAAGCACAATGGAATTTTCAAGCACAAAAGGAACGTAAACAAAAGTATAAACGGGAACTTGCGGAGGTGAAGGCAAAACTGAAAGAGGTAGAAGAAGAAAAAAAATAACTGGAAGAAAGATTTAAGTGGTTGGAGCGGAGAATAAGTGGCAACCGGGACTAAATAATCCCTACTATGTGTTTAGTGTACTTTTTCATATTTCATATATTTTTATTATGTGGGCCTGCTATGTTTGTGCTATAGTAATGTTTTCCTTGTCTGCTATACTAAATTTTATTTTAATTGAAGTGTACGTTAAGTTTAAGTGCTTGTGTTGTTATATGAAATTATCAAACCACGCTTTACATATTATATTTTCCTACAAGTACACAGATTTTTCTTCAGTCATTCCAAAATACATAAGTACAAACACGTATTACAAAAAACAATACCAAAACAAAAGACTAGGGGTATCCTTGATAGTTGGGTACATTCGACGAACTTGCACCAGGAGCCTGATTACCATCGCATGCACACCACCTGAAGGACATTTACGACGGTCGTGTCCTGTTTGCGAGCATAAGCCACATTTATGCGCATAAACAGACTCACTAACATCCATTTGGTTCCGTATACACGTTCTCTTTTTGCACTTGCAGCTTGTGCAAATAGTCCTTGTTACGTACCATCTTAAAAGGTTGCGGTCGCCAATAATGCTCAGCACCTAATGGATGCAACTTCCCACTATACGTGTCTACGTATGCAGCAACACTGTATTGCCTATCAATATAGTTTGTTGCCCCATATCCAACTTGTTGAAAGCACTTCAACGCATGTACGCATGTCATGTGGTAGATGGTCCATTTCCCACATGAACATAACCTTCTATTTTCATTCACCGTCTGTAGATTATTTCCACGGTGTCCGTGGATAGCAGTCTTAACTTCAAAAATACCCCGTTAATGATCGTAATGAAGAAATGAATGCCACCGTGCTCGCCTCCTGGACCTTTCAAAACTTTTCATGGGTATTGGCATAAATTCAACACCCCTGTCTATCAATGCCGATGCAGCTGCGTACCTTTCAACAAACCTCTCCGCACTCTGTTTGAATGTCATGCGGACCATGGAACTGACAGGCAGTCCACGAGTAGACTTCAACACGCCATTAAATGACTCTGACATGTTTGTAGTGAGGGCTCCCGATCGTCTGCCGCCATCACCATGCAATGTCCACATGTAAAGCTCATGTTGCATCAACCAAGTATAGGCTCATGGATCTATCTGTCGGATTGCTTCCATGCACCTCGTGAATTTGCACTGCCGGTGCTCAGTTGCAGCCATCCACATTAAGTCATGCAAGAACTTGTCAGGAAATTTCTTCTGGAAATTGGCCTTCAGGTGCCTCACACAGTAACGGTGGTATGCATATGGTTCATTCCATTTAGGAAAGTGACGTACAGAACTTAAAATACCACCATGCCAATCAGTTATTAGAAAAATACCTAAACGCTGTTTGACAACGTGGTGCTTCAAGTGGTTCAAAAAATGCGTCCACCTCTCTTCACTTTCGTTGGTACAAATGGAAAAAGCTAGTGTAAATATTTGTCCGTTGACATACTACAACTGCAATCAAAAGCTTAATATCATACTTTCCATAGACATGGGTACCGTCTATGGAAATTACAGGACGACAATGCACAAAACCATCAATTGCTGGTTTGAATGACCAAAATACATAGTTGAAAATATATTCCAGTTTGGTCCGGACTCTGCCCATGCTTCCATTCAACAACAGTCTCGGGGTTAAAGTGTTGCAGTGCGGCCATGTACCTGGGCAGATTTGAAAAAGACTTATCCAGTCACCATAAATAAGTGTAAAGGCACGTTTGCGACCGAGATATGCCTTTATTTTGGTTATAGTACAACCATACTCCTGGTGGACGGCTGTAATACACTCTTTAATCTTGAACCTAATGGACACTTCCAAAAATGGAATCGAGACAATGGAAATCAAGTCCACATCCAAGTTGAAGTGATTCTCATTGAATGTGTCCATTTCACATCTGTGCTCGCTAATAAATTTACCCAGTTTCCACAAACCTGATTTCTTCTTGGTGGCACGCAGCATCTAGTGAGAACCTATAAACCACCTATGGGATACAACCTTGTATTTCTCCATAGTTGACTCACTTACCGTCATCTCACGACACTCTCTTATACTGTATATTTTTACAGCCCTAATTAGGTGAGCTTTATCGGGGAAATACATGCCCTTTGTCAGAACAACTGGACTAGACTCATCCCACATCGCTGACAAAAATTCATCATCATCCCTTGTGAGGGCATCCACGTTCGGCATGCTTGGCAAATTATCAAGGTAGGGAATATTTCGCTCATGAAATGGCACATGGGACTCGTACACTCTTGGTTTAGCGGAAGTTGGAGGAACATGCTCCCTTGTCAGCTCAGGTTCAACATTCACTTCCTCCTCCTCATCATCACCCTCATCATGGAAGAGTGTGTCATCCCCAGACTCATCCGTATTATTGTTATAATTACTAGCATCTTCCTAACTCTGCGCATCTGCCAAATCACGAGTAAATACGTCGTCTATGGGCGTCTGTGTGAGGTCAGGAGCTTCAAGAAGCTCGTTTTCACTACACAAAAAGAACAAAAAAGATAAGTTACCCAAAACTCCGAAAAAATACATTAGATATAGCTATATCACATTACCTACAAATCGTACTGTCTTGACGTTTCATGATGGATATTTTCTTGTTGGTGATAACTCCCGGATGGACCACCGTGGTCCAATACTCTAGAACTACTCATATTCTAACTAGGGGCGGGGTCATAACTTGTAAAATTCATATCCGGACGGTACTCCCTATGAAAAATATGAGTATTAATACAAATCCAATTAAAATATTAAAAAAACATCGTCAAAGCGTAGTAAAATTGAAGTTCACCAGTCGTCTTGTTGATTATATAAAGTAAAAAAATTATTTTGTGGCTGCTCATTCACCGGTGGTGACAAGTTTAAATCAAGGCAAGCTCTTTCATCAACAAATTGTCTGGCAAAAACTGCTCCAGAATAACAACACGGTGACTGGGGGTTATTTGTGCTATGCACGCCCTCATTACTGCGAACGTCTTCCACCTTGACGTACATTTCCATTAATTTTATTACAATAAATTCCATGTACTCATCCGGAATCCACAAAAAATCTCTAACAGTTTCATCATCCTCGATGTTAAACTCATAATAATAAGCAAAGCCCTGCGGAGTCACTGAATACATAAATCTACCGGTTAGTTTAAGGTTAACCGAACGCCTCCTCTCACTCATTTTTTTTTATGTAACAACGATACCAATGTATCGTACTCCATAGTAAGCGGCAATTTAACATGACACTGTAGAGGTGAGCTATACCTCACAGAGTTATTCTCCAGCACAACCTTACCCCCCCCCCCCAATATAGTGAAACCCTTATTTTTGACACTTCAAACATTGTAAAAAAATGATTGATAAGAAGAAGAGAGAAGTATGAACATAAGTTTGAAGTTAAGTATTGAATGAATTTTCATAAAATTGAAACGCCTATAAATAAGGCAAGTCCGAGCTTGCGGTATAGGATTTTTTTAAGGAATTCGCAGTACAATACTAGGTTTTATGTATTTGAATTATTGTTATGTTAGTTAATTATTATTGGTGGGGCGAAAAATAAGAGAAAAATCAGTGTACTTCGCAGTATAATACTGCGATTTACAGAAGTCCTTCAGAACTAGGCCCAATTAATTTTTTAATAATTTGCAGTATTATACTGCAAATTAGTTTAACTGCTACATTTCTGTTAAAGTAATTCACATTATAATACTGCAAATTACCTATTTGTATAACTTTTTTTTAACATTAAAAATGTACTTTTTTTTAAAAAAAATCATCGAAAAAGTTTCGGACGCATAAATTCCCTATGTTTTGTATTTCACCTCCTCTCGTACTAGGGGAAGAAAATTATGAGTCTACTTCTTCCAGTGCCATTTTAAATAGGTTATTGTCGACACCCCCCTTTTCCTCGCGGAATCGGAATCGGGTTTACGACATTTTGGAAGACAATTCTATTCCCGTTTGGAAATTGGGTTTTGGATTTTTGGAGAGTCGCCACCTAATGATTATAGTGCATTAGGACACTTTTAGAAGAATTAAAGAGGAAAACCAGAGTTTGGGTAAGGGCTCTAAATTATCTCGAGGGGAAGGTGTTAGGCACCCCTCAAGATCCATTAGTGTGGTTCCAGGCCATGCTACAATTGTGACTTTAAATGCAAACATCAATGAACAAGCAAGTATTGCAAATACGAAGCATAAAAGGAGTGCTAAAATTCGGGAAGGAAACAGTTTTGTAAAAAGAGATACGCAAATAAAGGGATGGGGTCCAACAATTGGTGCAAACAAATTTTAAAAAAAGAAGTGTAAAAAACAGAAGTTGAAATAGCCTTTAAAATATGAAGATTTATTAAACTAATAAAGAGGGAGGGGGGTCCTAGGTTTATACATTACATGGATCATTCGCACAACACCGGTAACCAATTGTACGCATAGTATTATTGTGTAATCATCATCTCCATGTCTACCCTTCCCACCCCGTTTAAGGTATTAGAGCGCGGAATGGTATCGCTTACTTATTACATGCTACTACCCGCCCCCAGCCTATTAGTCTCGGAGGCAAATGGACTACTAATCCTAAAGGAAAGGAGGCTTAGGGCTTTTAGAGGTTTCAAAGGATAAAATGCTAAGGCGTCAACCAAAACAAATAGCTGCAGACAGAAATGGGATACAGACAGGCAGGCGAGGCTCAAATATGCCTTCATAAATCATCAAAAAACATAGAGTTTAGCATGTCTTTCACGTACTGATTTATCTCTTATTTAAATAAAACGATGAGCAGAGTGGTTCAACGCATATTTTTAGGCAAAAAGCCTACATTAGGCATGCTCGAATGCAGTTGTTTGAAGTCTGATTTGATTGACTTAACTGTTAATTAGAACTAAGTGTGACATATACTGATTTTAGAAAAACAGATGCACAAACTAACAGGGGTTACTAGTTTTGACGGGACAATGCGAGTTTAACAGCTAGTGTTATCTCTATTTAGAATCGAAACTTCCTATAGCCATGCTTTCTATATGAATAATGATTTGGACACCCTATAGATATTAACAAAATCCTAGGAGCATGGCTTCTACATGCAATTTTTATTATTATTTATCTACAAATAGTTTGCCTAATGTCGTTTGCAAAATGCAACCGTTTGTTAGACCATGTTTTATATGAAATTGTGGTATAATTAAGAACTAACCTATATGCAGGACATCTATGCGTCTTTGCAGGACTTAAAGATTAAACATATGAGCATGATTTCAAGGCATGAGTTTTGCAGAAATTAATGTTTAAAAATCTATAGGCATGATTTCTAGGCGAATATGTATAAGAAAGTTGAAAACCTATAGGTATGACTTCTAGGCGGATATGCATAAGAAAGTTGAAAACCTATAGGCATGATTTCTAGGTGCGCTTGCAGAAATAACAGAAAATTTAAACCTATACGTAGTATCTCTAGGTGCGTTTGCAGAAATAAAAGAAAATTTAATCATATAGGCAGGATCTCTACCCTTAGTGAAGAAAGTAAATCCCCGTCCCTTTTTTACTAAGTTTCCCGAGTTTATACAAGTTATGACAGCCCCACAACAAATAAACTAGAATGAAAAAAAAAATCAGAAAACCTCAGCTACATCCGAGCAGCCTAATTCAGACTTAATGCCTAATAATATGAGATTGAGCCACTTTCGAGATCCAAATTTCCAAGCCTTCTCTCATCTAGGGTGTTTCAGAGATCCAAGGGATTTTAGGAATCCCAGGCAGGGCATACACCCAAGATATTCATTGAAATTGAGTTGTGCAGTATGGAAGGGTCAGCCCTTATGTTTCCAAGTTCAGAGGGAGCTCCAGGGTCCCAAGGCAAGGCTCACATAAGAGGGGCAGAACTTAAATTCTAAGGATTGAGTGTAAGAAAAGGGTAAGGGACTACCCAGGCAGGTTGGTGGTCATGCCCAGCCACGATATAGACTGGCACACCCCTGACCAAACCTATTATCAAGCTTTTAGGGAGTAAAGACCTACTGGAGGTCAAGACATTTCCTGAACAATAATCAGAAGTACTGGCAAGCCATCGCTGGTACTCAGCATACACACAATGAGAGAATGGGGATGGGAAATTGACAAGCTTAGGACCCCAAAGGATCCAGTTCATAGCTATGGACAATGATTTCAGGCATTGCCATGTTTCTGAAGCATAACTTAAAGCATACAAAGAGGATATGAAGGTTTGGGATTCATAAAGTATCAAATACATGACAAACAACTACAGGATGCACCTGTAAATTAAACATTGAATTACAAGGGAAGGGAAACATGTTACAGCATGCTAGAAACAAATATTAACCAAGAAAGATATGAACAGAAGTAGGCAGTAATGAAACACATTATTGCTGGGACAAGTAAATTAACTGGGACATACCAATAGAGAAGCAAAAAGTGCAGAAGAGTGTAGAGTAAACAAAGTCCACAGCAGCACAAGTAGCAGAAAGAGGGAGAGTTTTAAGTGAGAAAGATTTTTTTTTTAAACTCAGATTGCTTTCTCTGTTCGTGTGTTCAAAGAAAAGGGAGGAGAGTATTTATAGCTTTGAAAACGTGTAGAGAAATAAGGTAACAAGTACAAATCTATCACAAATATGGCATGGTCACAAATCATAATCAAATTAGTTTAGGACTCCCCTTTAATCAGAGGATTCTTATTCAAACAGATGCTAACATAATCCAAATAAGGAAAGGGAGAATAGGCCTTGTAAATAGAATGGCTTTTCCATAAAAGATGTAGTAAGGTAATACAATAGGTATTTAAGTCTATGTTCAGGATTGTACTTATTTTTGGAAAGAGTTTAGTAAGGCCAAATAAAGAAAGAGGATCAATTAACCCTTGACAGGCGAATAAAAATAAGAATTTCATGAAAGGAAAAGTTTGAAATCAATTACGAGTTTGAAAATCAATCACAGAAGGGACTCAATATATAAATTAATGCTCAA
This sequence comes from Nicotiana glauca, assembly GCA_026770625.1. Lineage (NCBI taxonomy): Eukaryota > Viridiplantae > Streptophyta > Magnoliopsida > Solanales > Solanaceae > Nicotiana > Nicotiana glauca. The sequence goes on along the minus strand of MU680671.1, from coordinate 62,312 downwards.
GTAATAATCATGCGAGGCCAAGCTATGGCAAGAGAAAACAGCATACAGTAATAGCCTAGAGCAAACATTCGAAACATGCTAGTTAGGTTTCAGTGTTTGACAATAGAGAAGAAGATCAGAAACATGCAAAAAGTTGAGTGAAAACCATACGAGTTGCAAAACCAATTTCAAAGAAATCGAATAGTCCCCAAAGAAACTAGGGTTTTCAAAATCAGTCGAGTTTAGAGGAGATAAGCAGATAAACACACAAACAGTCCCCGAACCTCTAATAAACCCTAAAAATTAGGGTTTTCACTTAAGCAGTAAATCAAACGAACACTAACATGTAGACTCAGAAACAAACAAATCTCAAAAATTAGGGTTTTCAATACCAACTAGTCCTAGAGATGTTAAGCAGATGAATTGAACAGACTCAGAAGCCCTAATTTAAAATCAAAGGGTTTTGAGAAATGAAATTTTTTGGAAAATGCTTTAAACATCACATATATCATAGATCTAGCACAGATCTAAATGAATAAATGAAAAAGAACCTTGAATAGGCTAGGGTTTCTGAGAACCCTAAAGGACAAGAAAGGGTTGGAAAATACGAGATCAGATCTGACTCGATAAGGTCGGAACCAGGCTCAGGAGGTTAAGATATGTCGGAACGCGGTCGGAGATGGCTGAAAACCTTGAATCCACGAAGGTATGGGTGAAGATCCTTGAAGACTGGCCTCGAATCTTCAGGCATCAGGCATGGGAGAGCAGTAGGAGGTGCGTATAGGTCGTCCATGGCTAGAGCAGCCATGGATTCTGGGGGATTTGAGGTCGAAGAGGGGTAGGCGGCGATTAGGGTTTTGAGAGCGTTTGAAAGCGTCTGAGAGAAGAGAGAAACTATAGGAGGCGTATCTGAGAGAATGGGGTAGGGTTTGGGGTTTTTTTGCAATTAAAAAAAGGAAGGGAGAGATCTGGGCCGTTGATCAAAATGATTAACGGCTCAGATTTTAAAAAAACGGGCACGTTCAGGTAATTGAATCAAGGGTCGGGTTGGCATGGTAGTTGGGCTGGGCAATTTGGACTTGAATTTGGGGGTGAATTGGGGGGAAAAATAGGCTAAAATAGAAACACAATTGAGGCTAAATCATAAATAACCACCTTTCCCATCTTTATTTTATAAAATAACAATAATGATTCTAAAAACAAATTACAAGTACTGTGTAAACAAATATTATATAAACAATAGTTTAAAAATGTTGGGTTTGATTTTATAATAATAAAATGCTATTAATCACGAAATAGGCTATAATTGCAATTATATGCAATTTAGCTTTAAAAATGCCAAATGAATTTGTAAAAATGTGAAAAAATCACCTTAATTATATTTTGGTATAAATATCAGGATAAAATAAGTTATTCACCAAAATGATATTTTAAGAATAATTGTCGGATTTTATGGTATAAAAATAGGCAATAGCTTGGTTTAAAAATTATTAAAAAATGCCAAACTCTTGGGTGTGCTTATATATGCACATATATGCTATTTTGGAATTATTTTGGGTACAAAAATACACAACAGCTGCCCCTCTTTACCCAGAAGGATGAAAGAGTTGTCGGGTAAAGATATGATGGCTAATTTTGACCGGAAATGGCGATTTGAAAAGAATTTTCACCGAGCTTTGGTTTCTGAGCTGCCTGTGTATCCCTGGTCTTATAGGAATAAAGCCATATGTACTTCTGGAACCATTGATGAGATATGCCGATGGAGATTCGAAACGACGGACGCGATGTTTAAAGTGAGAGGGGTTTCTAAAAATCGATAGGCTGCGGGAACCGGAGCGGGATCGCTCCTGCTGAGATGGCCGTTGCCAGCCGGCGTACGTGCAAGTAAGCAATAAGAGCATATATCGTGCATAAACTTAAGTTCCCGTTGGACTGTGAGTGCTGTCCTTGGATGGTTAGGATAACGTCCTCAGACCATGATGTCCTAGGCCATGAAGCGCAAAATTAAAGGATTCTCAGGCTATGAAATGATGTTCTCGGGCTATGATAATGGTGCCTCCGAACCATGATGCCTTTGAATAATGCTATGCAAGATATAGAGCGGGGTCCTCAGGCCATGGCACGGTGTTCTCGGGCTATGAGGATGATGCCTCCGAACAACGACGCCCTCAGATAGTTTGGCAATATTCCAGAACATGAAATGTAAGGTTTGGCGGTATTTCAGCCGATGCAAAAGCATAAATGGTGATATTTCAGCCGAAAAAAATTTAAATTAAAAACAGGAGATGTTTCAGCCGATGCGAAAAATGTAAATGGCGATATTTTAGCCGACAAGAATTTAAATAAAACAGGCGATGTTATAGCCGATATAAAAAGTAAAATGGCGATATCTCGGCCAATTGCAAGTTGTAAGGTGGCGATATTTCAGCCATACGAGAAAAAATGAAGTGGCGGTATTTTAGCCATGCAGGTTGAGGTAGAGTTTAACCTCAGAAGGCAGAAAGGTAGCCCTAATGCAATACAGGAAATGCAGATGGAGACAGCGCTTAGTCTCGGAAGGCAGAAAGGTAACCTTATGAAATACAGATAATGCAGATGGAGACAACGCTTAGTCTCGGAAGGCAGAAAGGTAGCCTTATGCAATGCAGGAAATATATATAGAGACAACACTTAGTCTTAGAAGGCAGAAAGGTAGCCTTATGCAATGAAGGAAATGCAGATGGAGAAAACGCTTAGTCTCGGAAGGCAGAAAGGTAGCCTTATACAATGCAGGAAATGCAGATGGAGACAACTCTTAGTCTCGGAAGGTATAAAGGTAGCCTTATGCAATGCAGGAAATGCAGATAGAGACAACGCTTAGTCTCGGAAGGCAGAAAGGTAGCCTTATGAAATGCAGGAAATGCGGATGGAGACAACGCTTAGTCTCGGAAGGCAGAAAGGTAGCCTTATGCAATGCAAGAAATGCAGATGGAGACAATGCTTAATCTAGGAAGGCAGAAAGGTAGCCTTATGCAATGTAGGAAATGCAGATAGAGACAACGCTTAGTCTCGGAAGGCAGAAAGGTAGCCTTATGCAATGCAGGAAATGCAGATAGAGACAACGCTTAGTCTCGGAAGGCAGAAAGGTAGCCTTATGCAATGCAGGAAATGCAGATAGAGACAACGCTTAGTCTCGGAAGGTAAAAGTTTAGCCTTATGCAATGCAATAAATGCAGATGGAGGCAACACTTAGTCTCGGAAGGCAGAAAGGTAGCCTTATGCAATGAGATAAAAGCGAATAGTAAGTAAAAAAAATTCTTAGCTGATAGCTGGTAGCTAATTGTGATATTGCGGCTGCTGGGGACATTGCGTGCAGATAGCAAATGCGAATATGTGAGACGGTTCAATGCGATTGCGTAATATATTTGGTAATTTTGTAACTTGGGTGCCTGCATTCAAAGAAAACCATGAGTTTTGTAAGAGGGGGGAAAGGTTAGTACGTTTTCCCTTGAATCCTGGCATTGCATATCATCGGGATAGCATTGCTAAACAACGGCATTTCGGACAATGATTATGCATGATTTAGTGAACATATCATAAGTAAAAAAAATTGTACTCTTTTTGCTGAACCAATGACTATAACGTGGTTCGAGACATTGCAACCTCTCCTGCTCCGGAATTTTGAGGGTCCTTCTCAAAATTCTGCCCCAGTTTACTGGGCTGGCACTTCTGACAGCTGCGCTGAATGACTGAAGAATCATCTTCAGAATTTTACGGGTCCTCCTCAAAATTCTTTCCCAGTTTACTGAGGTAACATCCTTGGCGATGAGTGGCTGAAGACTGACTTCAGAATTTTGAGGGTCCTCCTCAAAATTCTACCCCAGTTCCAATAATAGGGGGAAAATGAAATTTTTATTAAATTGTGACCGAACCCATAGGGCTGCCTACGTATCCCCTCTTAAACGGAAATCAGGTCAGGCGTAGTTCAAATTACATCATAAAGAAATCATACATAGTATCGTTTCACTGCATCTGAGTTGATTGGCTTTGGCCAAACTTCTCCATCCATTTCTGCAAGAATAAGGGCTCCCCCAGTTAGAATCCGATGAACCATGTACGGACCTTTACAGTTGGGAGAGAATTTTCCTTTGTCTTCATCTTGATGTGGGAATATTTTCTTTAGCATCAACTGCCCTGGTGTAAACTTCATTGGCTTAACTCTTTTGTTGAAGGCTCTGGACATTTTGTTTTGATACAACTGACCGTGGAAAACCGCATTAATCCTTTTCCCATCTATAAGGGCTAACTGCTCGTAGCGACCTTTCACCCATTCTGCGTCGTCCAACTCTGCTTCTTGTATGACCCTCAAGAAGGGAATTTCTACCTTGGCGGGGATGACCGCTTCTGTACCATGAATCAACATGTAGGAAGTTGCTCCGGTCGATGTGCTGACCGTGGTGCGGTATCCTAGTAAGGCGAATGATAACTTATCATGCCATTGTTTGTGATTTTGACCATCTTCCTTAGTATCTTCTTGATATTCTTGTTGGCTGCTTCTATAGCTCCATTCATCTGAGGCATGTAGGTTGTAGTGTTCTTGTGTTTAATTTTGAATGCCTCAAACATTGCTTTCATCAAATCGCTGTTGAGATTGGAACCATTATCAGTGATGATTGATTCCGAAATTCCTAATCGGCAAACAATACGGTCACAGACAAAATCTGTCACAACTTTCTTGGTCACTGCCCTATATGACGCTGCTTCAACCTATTTAGTAAAATAATCAATTTCCACCAGGATAAATCTATGCCCGTTTGATGCGGGTAGGCTCGATAAGTCCAATGACGTCCATCCCCCAGGCGGCGAATGGCCACAGTGAGCTTGTTGCAGTAAGCTTGTTTGGAGGCACCTTTATCATATCTGCATGTATCTAACAGCGATGGCACTTGCGAATGTACTGGATACAGTCTATTTCCATAGTCATCCAAAAATAACCTGCTCGGAGTATCTTCTTTGCTAAAACAAAACCATTCATGTGCGGCCCGTAAGTTCCTACGTGCACTTCGTCCAATAGTCTGGATGATTCTTTTACTTCAACACACCTCAATAAACCCAAATCGGGCGTCCTCCTATATAGGATTCCCCCATTATGAAAGAAATTGTTGGATAATCTTTGATGTGTGCGCTTTTGAGTAGCGTTGGCAAGTTCTGGATATTCTCCCGTTGCCAATTATTCTTTGATATCGTGGAACCATGGTTTTTCGTCTGCTTCTTCCTCAACACGAGCACAATAAGCTGGCTGATCATAAATCCTTACTGGGATGGCATCAATGAAATTCGTATCTGGCTGCTGGATCATGGATGACAAAGTAGCTAATGCATCGGCGAACTCGTTCTGGACCCTTGGGATATGCTGAAATTCCGTCTTTGTGAATATTTTCCTTAATTCCTGTATGTGATGCAAGTAGGGGAGTATCTTATAGTTCTTGGTTTCCCACTCTTCTCGAACTTGATGTATGAGCAAGTCTGAATCCCCGATCACTAGCAACTCCTGAATGTTCATGTGAATGGCCATCTTGAGCCCTAGGATGCAAGCTTCGTATTCGGCCACATTATTTGTCCAGGGGAATCTGAGGTTGGTGGATACCAGGTAATGCTGGCCGGTTTTTGATACTAGGACTGCTCCTATGCCAATTCCTTTGAAATTTTCGGCTCCGTCGAAAAACAACCTCCATCCATCGTAGGATTCTACAATATCTTCTCCTACGAAGGACACTTCTTCATCAGGAAAATACGCTTTTAGGGGTTCGTGTTCTTTGCCAATGGGATTCTCGGTAAGGTGATCTGCTATGGCTTGACCCTTGATTGCTTTTTGAGTCACGTAAACAATGTCGAATTCACTCAGCAAGATTTTCCACTTGGCGACCTTGCTAGTGGGCATAGGCTTCTGGAAGATATACTTAAGCGGGTCCATACTGGATATGAGATAAGTAGTGTAGGCACATAAATAATGCCTTAATTTCTGAGCTACCCAAGTTAGATCACGACAGGTGCGCTCCAATAAAGAATATCGGGCCTCGTACGGGGTGAACTTCTTACTGAGATAGTAGATGGCTTGCTTCTTGCTCCCTGTTTCATCAAGTTGTCCCAGAACACAACCAAATGCTCCATCCAAAACCGCGAGATAAAGTAGTAGAGGCCTCCCTGGCTCAGGCAGAACCAAGACTGGCGGCGTTGACAGGTATTCCTTAATTCTGACAATTGTTTGTCCATTTACTAGCAGCGTCTTTCTTCAGCATTTTAAAGATGGGTTCATAAATGACTATGGACTGGGCTATGAACCGGCTGATATAGTTGAGCCTTCCCAAGAAACTCATTACGTCCTTTTTGTTCTTTGGCAGTGGCAATTCTTGAATGGCTTTCACTTTTAATGGGTCCAATTCTACTCCTCGACGACTCACGATGAAACCCAGTAGTTTTCCAGCAGGAACCCCGAATGCACACTCGGCGGGATTCAGTTTCAGATTTTACCTCCTCAGTCTGTTGAAGAACTTTTTCAGGTCTTCCATATGATCAGTGGCTTTCTAGGATTTGATGATGACATCGTCCATATATACCTCAATCTCCTTGTGTATCAAGTTGTGAAAGATAGTAGTCGTGGCTCTCATATAGGTGGCGCCAGCATTCTTAAACCCAAACGGCATTATTTTGTAACAATACATTCCCCATGCCATAATGAAAGCTGTTTTCTCCGCATATTCCTCATCCATCCATATTTGATGGTATCCGGCGAAACAATCAACAAAAAACCGCAACTCATGCTTGGCACAATTGTCGATAAGAATGTGTATGTTTGGCAAGGGGAAGTCGTCTTTGGGACTGGACCGGTTAAGATCCCTGAATTTGACACAGATTCTAACATTCCCATCCTTCTTTGGTACTGGCACAATGTTGGCTAACTATGTTGGATACTCTACTACCCTGAGAACCTTGGCTTTGACTTGCTTAGTAACCTCTTCTTTGATTTTCAAACTCATGACGGGCTTGAATTTCCTGAGCTTCTGTTTTACCGGCGGACAGGTTGGATCTGTTGGCAGTTTGTGAGCTACAATGGACGTGCTGAGACCAGTCATATCATCATACGACCAGGCGAATATGTCCTCATATTTCTTTAGAAATTTCGTATATCCTTCCTTTTCTGATGGCGACAAGTGAACACTAATGCGAGTTTCTTTGATATTTTCCGTATCTTCCAAAATTAATGATATCAGTTTCTTCCAAGTTAGACTTAGGTCTATTCTCAAAATTCTCAACTTCTCTGATGACCTCTTCAGGTATCTCATCCTCTTCTGAGTCTATGTCCTTGTGTTGCATTGTTTCGTTGCATGTCACAATGCTGTATAAAATAGAGTAAATTATAGAGAAAATAATAAGATCGATATATATGATAAACTGAAATGCTTTGATTAAATTCATAATTGTTTGAAACATCGGAGCTCTTTTTGAAGTTAAAGACAATGCAGAAAGAAAATCAACTAGTAAAGTATGCTAAAAATGAGATGCAAGGTGCTTTTCTTTAGCCTTGCTACCCCGAAGCCTTCTGGCCCCTGACGGTCCTAATTGACCAATTGCTGAGGCGGTCTCCTCTGTTCACAGCTTGTATGGAAGGGCCTTCCTCCCGTTCCTCTTCGAATAGAACACACTAGTCCATATTATCATCCTCCAGAAACAGATTCTTTATGGCTGCCAATGCTTCATCTTCCTCTGACCCATATGTAGTATCTGCCGGTTGGAAGGTTTGCTCCAGGCTGGGTATCAAAAGCTCCAATGGATAGTAGGGACCGCGCCATGGTGGCGACCAGCTCTGGAATTATTGCCAAGTATAGCCGTACCCTAAGCCAAATGGAGTACCATGCTTCTTTAGTTTGATGGGCTTAGTGATCCCCTGAAGATTTTTACCGAGTCCTTTTCCAGGCTCGTACCCATACCAATTCAGGATACTTTCGATATTGTTGTCCCACCACTTATCCTTATCTTCAACGTTGACCCTTTCGATATGGTGGTGTGTTTCTCCGCCTATTCTCCTTTTGCCTCCAATCATTGGGTTGGTCTGATGACTATATATAGGGTTACTACTATCGCCATGAATGATCACCTCTTGGTGATTCCATTCAAACTTTATTGCCTGATGCAGGGTCGATGCTACGGCTCCCGCAGCATGGATCCAGTGCCGTCCTAATAGCAGGTTGTAGGATGCCGGGACGTCTATCACTTGGAAGTTGACGTCGAACCATGTTGGCCCATTTGAAAGCACAGGCTGATTTCTCCAATGGTGGATCTCTGGGACCCATCGAAGGCCTTGATATTGATAGCCCCATCTTTGATCTCGTGCAGGCTTTTTCCCAAAGTTTTGAGAGTTACTACCGGATAGATGTTGAGGCTCGATCCTCCATCGATCACGACTCTAGTGATGAAATAATCTTTGCATTGCACAGTGATGTGCAGTGCCTTGTTATGGCTCAGTCCTTCTGGCAGCAGCTCATATTCGTGGAAGGTGATTTTATGGTTCTCCAGCACTTGCCCCACCATATTCGCCATTTCACCCCCGATTATATTGCTGGGCACATAAGCTTCTCTCGGTATCTTCATTAGGGCATTCTTGTAAGCGTCTGAACTCTGCAGAATAGCCAGGATAGATATCTGTGCTTGTATTTTGTTCAACTGTTTAGCGACTGAGTACTCCTTAGCTTGTATTTTCCTCCAAAGATCGTCGGGCCCTGTTTCAATAGGCTATCTCGGGGCTTGCTTACTGGACTCGGCTAAGTGCTCTAGGGTGTAAACCCTCCCGGTTCTGGTCATTCCTTATGAGGTAATTGTTTCTCCTATCTCTATCTTTCCTTTCCTCCTAGCTTCAGTAGTGTAATCCCATGGTATGGCATTTTAGTCGAATGGTGTTATGTCTGACATTGCCACTAGAACAGGAACCCTTGGTGGTAACACAGCAACTTCAAAGGGTGTAGGTGCCTTTGGAACTCCAAATTCAACCTCGATTGGTCAGGGCGCCTTTGTAGAAGGATGCATTTTAAATTCAAGAGGTATAGACATATTTACTTCACCATCCCTGGAAGGCTGATTTTGCACAACAATTGGGTTAAGTGTAACCGCCGGTTTCTTTGGTTCATCCCCTTCAGCAATCAAACCTATCGACCCTTTGGGGTCCCAATCATCTTCGATCTCGATCATGTGAATTTCTCCACCTTTTGTGGTCAGACAGAGGGTTGTTACGAACATTAGGAGCAGGCTCCTTTGCTACTATGACCTTATTGTCGATCAGGGTTTGAATCTTGTCCTTCAATGAACGGCACTCGTCAAGGGTGTGCCCATTCATGCCGAAATGATACGCACAGGTCTTGTTGGGGTTGACCAACTGGGAGGGATTTTCTGGAGCTTTGGCTGGGATAGGAGTGACGTAACCAGTAGCTTAAGTCTTTCATATAGCTGGTCAATTGGTTCAGCGATGGCTGTGTATTTTTTGGGAGGTTTGCAGTCAAAATTTGGCCTGGGCATTGGGAAATTTTGACGGGTGGGAGGTGATTGGTAGTGAGAGGGTTGAGCATTATAAGCTTTGTAAATAGGTGCTGGTTGAGAGTATCTGGGTGAGGTGGGTTGATATGTGAGTGGTGGAGAGGATTGGTAAATGGGAGGTGGATAGGAAGGTGTGGGTGCCTGGCAATTCGGGATGGGCTGATATGTAAGTGGAGGTGATGGGTAAGTGTGGTATTTTTGTGGTGAATTGGCTCCCTGTGCGACCATTATGACACTTACATATTTCCTTTTGGACGTTCCACCGGTCTGTAAAGCCTTATTGGTGGCCTACAATGCTTCAAGATTCGTAACCATACCATTCTTAATGCCTTCTTCGATTCTTTCTCCAAGTTTGATGATATCGGAGATCTTTTGACCCTCCATCAACATCAACCTCTCATAATATTGGGGATCCTGAGCCCGAACGAAGAATCTGTTCACTTGCTCTTCTTCTAGGGCCGGCCTAACCTTTACAGCTTATAACCTCCAACGAGTGGCATATTCCCGGAATGTTTTAGTGGGTTTCTTCTTTAAGTTCTATATATAGAATACATCCAGTGCTTTCTCTGTATTGAATCGGAATCTATCCATGAAGTCTGATGCCATACCTACCCAACTCATCCATTTCTTGGGGTCCTGGCTAATGTACCAGGATGGTGTATCTCCTTTTAGGCTTCTCATGAAAAGCTTCATACGGATCTTCTCGTCCATTCCAACTCCAACGAACTTATTGCAATATGTCCTCAGATGGACTCTAGGATCTCCTATTCCATCAAACATTTCGAACTTGGGAGGTTTGTACCCCTCCGGAAGTTCAACATCTGGCTGGATGCATAAGTCATCATAATTTAACCCTTCAATACCTTTGGTACCTTCCATGCCCTGAATTCGGCTAGTTAATTTCTTGAGTTCTGCCACTATGTTCCTGATAAGGGAGTCTTTGTCATCAGACTCAGGTGTATTTGAGATTGGTTAGGTGTAGTGGGGTACAGTACCCACAAAAATATGAGTGTTGTGGAGATGGTCATTTGTGGTATTCAGTGGCTCGGGAATGAGTAGTGGAGTGTTGTTGGGAGTGTGGCATATGTTGCAGTGTTAGATATGAGTGGGTTGTATCTGTTGTTTAGGGGTGTTTTGTGGAGGTACGGGATTTTGGGTGTTGACATAAGGAGCGGTGAGGGAAAATGATAGGTTCGCCAAATTTCGAACCAGATCCAGCTCTTCTCGAAATTTCAGCAGTTTTTGCTCTAGTTGAGTAGCAATTTCCCTAGTAACCCGGGTACCCTGAGGAATCTCAATCTCCTTTCTGGCGCTTGGATCTCCCATTCTACCTTTGTTCTTTTTCCAGATAGGACTCGAAGGTGGAGGGCCCTTGGATCTTGTGGAGTATGATGATGGTGCCAGAATGCACGAACTAACATTTGGGGAGGAGAATAAAAATAAAAGAAAAAAAAGGTAACAAGTTAGTGCGGGTCATGAAAAGAAATATTGCAGTATTTGAACACGTTATGCGAAAAATGTAAATCGCGTCCTAATTTTGGTGCCTCGTTGTGCCCGAGGTAGGCCTAGCGACAAATAGCTTTGGAGAACTTATAATGCTAAATGCCTCATTTTATTGATAAAAACAAGACGAATCCAAAAAAACTCTAAACAATGGAAAGTAAAAATATCACTAGTGGTCGTTAGCCTTATTACATCATTAAAGCAAAATAAAAGACTCCTAACTACTTGGTCCCAGAAGGACCTTCCCTAGATTTTGCATCTTCATCTCCCTCAAACAGATCTACCAACTCGCGTAGTCCTAGCAACAGATAGGATCGAGCCAGATGTCCGTCTGCATTTCCTTCAACATTTTGGCAGTCTTCAATCCTCTTGATAAACTTTCCTTCCAGCTCTACTAGACCCCGCTCCAAATACCCTAACCGATTGTTAGCGCTGACAGCCATACCTTTCCACTCCTCGATCAATTTCTGATCGGCTTCTTGTATTTCCCGATGCTCACTTTCACATTCTCGAATTCTCTTGCGCAGTTGATTATACTTAACACGTGCTTCAGCGTGCTCGTCAATAATTCTGTGACCTCGAACAAACCCGGGCTGACCCATGCCATTGTCTTCCAACTAACCCGAGTAGTGCGGCACACAACCAGCGTGATACATGTCTGGCTCAATGGGTTCTTTCCCCAAAACAATTTTGCAATGCCACAAATGCTGAACTTGGCAGCTGTGAGGGCTATCGTCGTCCTAGAAATTGGCCCTGAGGTGGCTCATTTTGTCGACCCTTGGTATAATTTGCTTTCTTCCAGCTTGCCTAATGGCTCTGAGAGGAACGTAGGGATAAGTTCCTATTAAACCAATAAGTACGATAAATGGTGCATCTCGGGATCGAACAATGAATTCATCCATGGGGAACCACTCAAACATCCATTGTACCTGGTATTCCTTCAGATTTTCAAACAATTCTACCCATCCTCTAGCGTCCTCTGGCTGAGCGAACATTTTAGGCATATAGTTCATAAGCTTTGGCTGGTGGAAGTCGATGTGATCATCCCAATCTCTACATAGGATCTCTTGGCGGTATTTTCTTTTTCGGAGGTGTTCCATGAGTCAAAGCTGAAGTAACAAGTTGCAACACTCAAAATGACTTCCTTGTTGTTGGCAGTTGTTCAAAGCACGATATATCTCGACGACGATCATAGGCACTATGCTGAAAGTTTGTCAACCATTCCCTTCCAGCAAAGTCTTGGTTACTATGTCCAGTCTGGTGTGGATCCTAGCCTTCTTCATAGGGAACACGATCATCCCCAAAAAGCAAAACATGAAAACGAAGACCCTTCTATGGACATGTCCCAATGAGGTGATGGCAAACTCGTCTGAATAGGTAAGGTATGATTTGCTATGGCCGTACCTTTCATATAGATAGTCAAATGGGACGTAAGAGTCTTTCAAACATGTTAAATCTGGGTTCTTCTTCAGTCCCATCATTTTAAGGAAACCCCTTCCTTTGCGATTTTCTAGCATAAGCAAACCCGGAGTCTCCCAAGGAATACCAGCTAAACCTCCTATTTCTTCAAGCAAAGGAGTCATTTAAATATCCCCGAAGCGAAACACGGACTTGTCACTATCCTAGAACAATGTCGCTACCTCTATGATTCTGTTGTTAGGCTGAATTTCTAGAAGAGAAGGCAGATTCCATAAGTACTTGCGGACGAGTGTCTGATCACTAGAATGGAGGTCTTTCCACCAATTCAGCAGCCTGGGTGAATGTTGGTTACCGTGCCAAATCTGGGGACGTCGTGCCTCATTTTCTGAAAAACAAAGCGTTAGGCCCTTACCCCCTCTAGACTCGGCCATTTAAACCAATAATTAGCATAGCAAGCATTTAAGTTCTCCAAATAAATGCACAGAACATGGAGGTGTCCGTTTGGGTTTAAAGGAAACCCGGTGGACTTTGGACAAGGCTATCTTACTGAGTCATTATGCGGAAAACATAACTGACTCGGCTAGGTTTGACCGTGATGCATGTAGAGTTTAAATGGAGTAAGGTTTCTATTGAGGTATTAGACAGGTACCCTTGAGCGGACAACTCAAGAGGGAAAGGCACAGAACCGTCCTGTGCACCGCTGATCGACTAGTTTTACCGCAAATATGCCTTTGCCAAATTTAAAGGGTGATAGTATTGGAAGCGCGCAACTACTCATTATAAGCGTTGCTATAGTATTTGTTTGGCACGAGTGGAATATGATGTTGAAGATGCAGTTTACAACAATGAAACATGTTGACACTCTTTTTCACATTCATACAATAAAGTTTACAACGATTGCTCAAAATTACAACAACATTGACAAGAAAACGGTAAATGAAAATAATTAAAGAAAAAGAAACAAAAAAAACAAGTCAGTTTCAAATAAAGGCATTAAACAAAAGCAGTAAAAGAAAGCAATAAAGTCACATATAGCATGCAATGGTAAAATCCTAAAGATTCCCCAGCGGAGTCGCCATGCTGTCGACGCCCCCTTTTCCTCGCGGAGTCGGAATCGGGTTTACGACATTTGGGAAGACAACTCTATTCCCGTTTGGGAATTTGTTTTTGGAGTTTTGGAGAGTCGCCAGCTAATGATTATAGTGCATTATGACACTTTTAGAAGAATTAAAGAGGAAAACCAGAGTTTGGGTAAGGGCTCGAAATTATCTCGAGGGGAAGGTGTTAGGCACCCCTCAAGATCCATTAGCGTGGTTCCCGACCATGCTACAATTGTGACTTTAAATGAAAACATGAATGAACAAGCAAGTATTTCAAATAAGAAGCATAAAAGGAGTGCTGAAATTCAGAAAGGAAACAGTTTTGTAAAAAGAGATACGCAAATAAAGGGAAGGGGTCCAACAATTGGTGCAAATAAATTTTAAAAAAAAGAAGTGTAAAAAACAGAAGTTGAAATAGCCTTCAAAATTTGAAGATTTATTAAACTAATAAAGAGGGAGGGGGTCCTAGGTTTATACATTAAATAGATCATTCGCACAACACCGGTACCCAATTGTACGCATAGTGTTACCGTGTAATGATCATCTCCATGTCTACCCTTCCCACTACATTTAAGGTATTAGAGCGCGGGATGGTATCGCTTACTTATTGCATGCTACTACCCGCCCCCAGCCTATTAGTCCTGGAGGCAATGGACTACTAATCCTAAAGGAAAGGGGGCTTAGGGCTTTTAGTGGTTTCAAAGGATAAAATGCTAACGCGTCAACAAAACAAAATAGAAATGGGATACAGACAGGCAAGCAAAGCTCAAATATGCCTTCATAAATCATCAAAAAACACAGAGTTTAGCATGTCTTTCACGTACTGATTTTGGTCTTATTTAAATAAAATGACTAGCTGACTGTTTCAACGCATATTTTTAGGCGAAAAGTCTACATTAGGCATACTGGAATGCAGCTGTTTGAAGACTAATTTGATTAACTTAAGTGTTAATTAGAACTAAGTGTGACATATACTGATTTTAGAAAAACGGATGCATAAACTAACAGGGGTTACTGATTTTAACGGGACAATGCGAGTTTAACAGCTAGTATTACCTCCATTTAGATTTGAAACTTCATATAGGCATGCTTTCTACATGAATAAAGATTTGGACACCCTTTAGACATTAATAACATCCTAGGAGCATGGCTTCTACATGCAGTTTTTATTATTATTTATCTACCAATAGTTTGCCTAATGTCGTTTGCAGAATGCAGTCGTTTGGAAGACCATGTTCTATATGAAATTGCGGAATAATTAGGAACTAACCTATATGCAGGACATCTATGCGTGTTTGCAGGAATTAAAGATTAAACCTATGAGCATGATTTCTAGGCGTGAGTTTTGCAGAAATTAAAGTTTCAAAATCTATAGGCATGATTTCTAGGTGAATATGCACAAGAAAGTTGAAAACCTATAGGTACGACTTCTAGGCGGATATGCATAAGAAAGTTGAAAACCTATAGGCACGATCTCTCGGTGCGTTTGCAGAAATAAAAGAAAATTTAATCATATAGGCAGGATCTCTACCCTTAGTGAAGAAAGTAAATCCCCGTCCCTTTTTTACTAAGTTACCCGAGTTTATACAAGTTATTACAGCCCCAAAAGAAATAAACTGGAATAAAAAAAATAAAAAACCTCAACTACATCCGAGCAGCCTAATTCGGACTTAATACCTAATAATAAGAGATTGAGCCACTTCCGAGATCCAAATTTCCAAGCCTTCGCTCATCTAGGGTGTTTCAGAGATCCAAGGGATTTCAGGAATCCCATACAGGGCATACACCCAAGATATTCATAGAAATTGAGTTGTGCGGTATGGAAGGGCCGGCCCTTATGTGTCCAAGTTCAGAGGGAGTTCTAGGGTCCCAAGGCAAGGCTCACATAAAAAGGGGCAGAACTTAAATTCTAAGTGTTGAGTGTAAGTGCAATAGAAAAGTGTAGGGGAATACCCAGGCAGGTTGGTGGTCATGCCCAGCCACGATATAGACTGGCACATCTCTGACCAAACCTATTATCAAGATTTTAGGGAGTACAGACCTACTGGAGGTCAAGTCATGGCCTGAACAATAATCAGAAATGCTGGCAGGCCAAGGCTGGTACTCAACATACACACAATGAGGGAATGGGGATGGGAAATTGACAAGCTTAGGACCCCAAAGGGTCCAGTTCAAAGCCACGGACAATGATTTCAGGCATTGCCATGTTTCTGAAGCATAACTTAAAGCATACAAAGGGGATATGAGGGTTTGGGATTCATAAAGTATCAATCACATGACAAACAACTGACAGGATGGACCTGTAAATTAAACATTGAATTACAAGGGAAGGGAAACATGTTACATCATGCTAGAAACAAATATTAACCAAGGAAGATATGAACAGAAGTAGGGAGTAATGAAACACATTGTTGTTGGGACATGTAAATTAACTGGGACATACCAGTAGAGAAGCAAAAAGTGCAGAAGAGAGTAGCGTAAACAAAGTCCACTTCAGCACAAGTAGCAGAAAGAGGGAGAGTTTTAAGTGAGAATGATTTTTTTTTTATACTCATATTGCTTTCTCTGTTCGTGTGTTCAAAGAAAAGGGAGGAGAGTATTTATAGCTTTTAAAATGTGTAGAGAAATAAGGTAACAAGTACAAATCTATCACAAATATGGCATGGTCACAAATCAGAATCAAATTAGTATAAGACTCCCCTTTAATCAGGGGATTCTTATTCAAACGGATGCTAACAGAATCCAAAAAAGGAAAGGGAGAATAGGCCTTGTAAATAGAATGGTTGTTGCGATAAAAGAAGAAATAAGGTAATACAATAGGTATTTAAGTCTATGTTCAGGATTGTACTTATTTTTGGAAAGGGTTTAGTAAGGCCAAATAAAGAAAGAGGATCAATTAACTCTTGACAGGCGAGTAAAAATCAGAATTTCATGAAAGGAAAAGTTTGAAATCAATTACGATTTTGAAAGTCAATCACAGAAGGGACTCTGTATATAAATGAATGCACAAGTAATAATCATGCGAGGCCAAGCTATGGAAAAAGAAAACAACGTACAGTAATAGCATAGAGCAAACATTCGAAACATGCTAGTCAGGTTTCAGTGTTTAACAATAGAGAAGAAGATCAGAAACATGCAAAAAGTTGAGTGAAAACCATACGAGTTGCATAAATAATTCAAAAAAAAATTGAATAGTCCCCAAAGAAACTAGGGTTTTCGAAATTAGTCGAGTTTAGAGGAGATAAGCAGATAAACACACAAACAGTCTCAAAATCTCTAATAAACCCTAAAAATTAGGGTTTTCACTTAAGCAGTAAATCAAACGAACACTAACATGTAGACTCAGAAACTCAAACAAATCTCGAAAATTAGGGTTTTCAATACCATCTAGTCCTAGAGATGCTAAGCAGATGAATTGAACAGACTTAGAAGCCTTAATTTAAAATCAAAGGGTTTTGAGAATGGAATTTTTTTGGAAAATGCTTTAAACGTCATATATAGCATAGATCTAGCACAGATCTAAACGAATAAATGAAAAAGAACCTTTAATAGGCTAGGGTTTCTGAGAACCCTAAAGGACGAGAAAGGCTTAGAAAATACGAGATCAGATCTGAGTCGATAAGGTCGGAACCAGGCTCAGGAGGCTAAGATATGCCGGAACACAACCGAAGATGGCTGAAAACCTTGAATCGACGAAGGTCTGGGTGAAGATCCTCGAAGTCTGGCCTCAAATCTTTAGGCATCAGGCATGTGAGAGCAGTAGGAGGTGCGTACAGGTCGTCCATGTCTAGAGCAGCCATGTATTCTGGGGGATTTGATGTCAGAGAGGGGTAGGCGGTGATTAGGATTTTGAGAGCGTTTGAAAGCATTTGAGAGAAGAGAGAAACTAGAGGCGGCGTATCTGAGAGAATGGGGTAGGGTTTGGGGTTGTTTGCAATTAAAAAGGAAGGGAGGGATCTGGGCTGTTGATCTGAACGATCAACGTCTTATATTTTAAAGAACCAAGCGGGTTTGGGTAATTGAATCAAGGGTTGGGTTGGCATGGTAGTTGGGCTGGGCAATTTGAGGCTAAATCGTAAATAACCACCTTTCCCATTTTTATTTTATAAAATAGCAATAATGATTCTAAAAAAAATTACAAGTACTGGGTAAACAAATAATATATAAACAATAATTTTAAAATGATGGGATTGATTTTATAATTATAAAATGCTGTCAATTACGAGATAGGCTATAATTGCAATTATATGCAATTTAGCTTTAAAAATGCCAAATAAATTTGTAAAAATATGCAAAAATCAACTTAATTATATTTTGATATAAATATGAGGATAAAATAAGTTATTCACCAAAATGATAATTTTGGGAATGATTGTCGAATTTTATGGTATAAAAATAGGCAATAGCTTGGTTTAAAAATCATTATAAAATGCCAAACTATTGGGTGTGCTTATATACTTATATGCTATTTTGGAAGTATTTTGGGTAAAAAAATACATAGGAAAAAATTAGGTATCAATCGTTAGAAAAGTTGACATCTTGGGAAACACTATCCCATTCAATCCTCATTCAGTTGTGAACCAAACAAGAAATATGATCCTTAACCCTCCTCGTGTACTTCCCCCCCCCCTATCACTGCAAAAATCCAAATAAGAATAATCTTAAAGTAGATATGGAAGAATATAAAAGAACATGGGAATTTTTGCCAAACCATGTAAAGGAATTGTAATTGATATGCACTGACGGTTGCTCAACCTCAAACCCCCTAAATATGCCACCTCATTGAGTGAACTTAGGAGTCACATTTTCCTAGGCATTTGAAAGCTCTAGATATTCTATTCATATAAAGCTATCCGTGACATACTACGTTCTTCCTTTTTCCATCGATAAAAGCCAATTGTTCATAGTGGATCCGTATTCATTCTGCATCGCTGAGTTCAGCTTCTTGTATGATTCTTAAAGAAGGAATCTCTACCTCAACTGGAATGACAGCTTTGGTATGATAACCTAGCATGTTGGGAGTTGCGTCGGTTGATGTGCAAACTATGGTACGGTATCCCAAAAAAGCAAAGGGTAGCTTCTCGTGCCACAGTTTATGGTTTTCTACCCTATACCTTAGTATCTTCTTGATGTTTTTGTTGGCAGCTTCTATGTCTATATTCATCTGAGGTCCATAGGCTGTGGAATTCTTGTGCTTGATTTTGAATGTTTCACACATGGCTTTCATCAGATCACATGATTGGTGGCATTATCAGTAATAATGGACACGGAAACTCTGAATCGGCAAACAATAGGATCTTGGACAAAGTCTGCGATGACTTTCTTTATTACAAATTTGTAAGATGCATCCTCTGCCTATTTTGTGAAGTAATCAATTGCCACTAGAATAAACCTGTGCCTGGTTGAAGCAGTGGGCTCGACCAGACCGATCACATCCATCCCCCAGGCGGTGAATGGCCAAGGTGAGCTTGTTGCATTGAGCTCATTCAGTGGCACTTTTATCATATCGGCATGCACTCGACATTGGTAGCATTTGCGAACATACTGGACACAATCTGTCTCCAGAGTCATCCAAAAGAAACCGGCCCTATGTATTTTATTAGCCAAGACAAAAACATTCATATGCGGGTCGCAGGTCCCAACATGTATTTCCTCAAGTAGCGTAGAAGCCACTTTCGCATCGACGCATCTTAGCAATCCCAAATCAGGAGTTATTCTATACAAGTTTCCTCCGCCATGGAAAAAGTGATTAGATAATCTCCGAAAAGTACGTTGCTGAGTGTGGTTTGCATGCTTCATATATTCTCACTTTTCCAAATACACTTTCATGTTGTGGAACCAAGGTTTTCCATTTGTTTCTTCCTCAACGTGGAAACAATACGCCGGCCGATTATGAATTCTCACTGGGATGGTATCGATGAAATTCTTGTCAGAATGTTGTATCATAGATGACAATGTGGCCAATGCATCAACGAACTCATTTTGAATTCTAGGTACATACCGAAACTCCATATTTATGAACCTCTTTGTCAATTCCTGTACATGGTGCAGATATGGCAATATCTTGGAATTCTTGGTGGCCCACTCTCCTTGTACCTGGTGCAAAAGCAGATCTGAATCACCTATTCCCAGCAGCTCCTAAATATTTATGTCAACTGCCATGCTGATTCATAGTATCTAGGCTTCATCCTTTTCCATGTTGTTGGTGTAGGGAAATCTGAGTTTAGCGGATAACGGATAATGTTGACTCGTTTCTGATACTAAAACTGCTCCAATACCCACTCCTTTAAAATTTACATCTCCATCAAAGAACATCCTCCAACCGTCGTATGCTTCAGTAATTTCCTCTCCTACGAATAACACCTCTTTATCAGGAAAACACGTTTTCAAGAGATTGTATTCTACTCCCATAGGATTTTCAGCAATATGGTCTGCCAATGCTTGTCCTTTGACTGTCTTTTGAGTTACATAATGATATCGAACTCACTCAACAGTATCTGCCAATTGGCTAACTTTCCAGTCAACATGGGTTTCTGAAATATCTACTTCAAAGGGTCTATCCTACATATGAGGTATGTGGTATAGGCACATTAGTAATGCCTCAACTTCTGGGCCATCCAGGTCAAAGCACAACAAGTACGTTCCAGTTGAGAGTACCGTGATTCGTAAGGTGTGAACTCCTTACTCAAGTAGTATATGGCTTGCTCCTTTCTCCCTATTTCGTCATATTGTCCCAGAACATATCTGAAGGCTCCATACATTATAGATATATAGTGGTGTGGACAGGTACTCCTTGATTGTGTCAAAATCTTTCTGACAATCCTCGGTCCAGCTTGTCTTGACATCATTCCTCAGCATCTTCAAGATGGGGTCACATATGACTATGGACTATGCTATGAAGCGACTGATATAGTTGAGACATCCTAGGAAACTCATCACGTCCTTTTTGCTCCTAGGAGGCAGTAACTCCTAAATTGCCTTGACTTTAGACAGATCTAGGTCGATCCTTTGACGGCTAATAATGAATCCCAGTAACTTTCCTACGGGAACCCCGAATGCACACTTTGCGGGGGTCAGTTTCAAGTTATACCTTCTTAACCTGTCAAAGAACTTTCTTATGTCCGCTATGTGATCTGCGGCCCTCTTGGATTTGATAATGATACCGTCCACATACACCTCTATTTCATTGTGTATCATATCATGGAAGATGGTTTTCATGGCTCTCATGTAGGTAACCCCAACATTCTTTTGACCAAATGGCATCATCTTGGAGCAGTATACCCCTATGGTGTAATAAAAGTTGTTTTCTCTGCATCTTCATCAGCCATCCAGATCTGGTGATAACCCGTGAAGTAATCTTTAAAGGATTAGAGTTCATGCTTGGTGCAATTATCGATCAGGATATGTATATACAATATTGGGAATTCGTCGTTGGGACTTGCTCTATTTAAATCTCGATAGTCAACACATACTCTGACTTTCCCATCTTTCTTTGGTATTGGCACAATGTTGGCTAACCAGGTTGGGTACTTAACCATCCTGATAGCTTTGGCTTTGATATGCTTAGTAACTTCCTCCTTGATTTTTAGGCTCATATCTGGTTTGAACTTTCTGAGTTTCTATTTTTCTGGCAGACACATGGGATTAGTAGGCAACTTGTGAGCCACTATAGACGTAATCAAACCGGTCATATCATCATATGACCATGTGAAAATGTCCTCATACTACTTTAAGAAATGAATGTACTCCTCTTTTTCTGTTGGTGATAAGTGAATGTTGTTGCGAGTCTCATTGACGGTCTCGGCGTCCACCAAATTTACTGCTTCGATTTCGTCCAGGTTGGACTTAGGCTTATTCTTAAAGTTTTCAACCTCCATGATGACCTCCTCGGGTATTTCATCTTCTTCATTCAAATCACTACCGTCATATTATGTTGGCTCATTACATGTCACAGTCACCGGTTCATCAGAAAAAGTTATAATAATGTTGTAGAAAGAAAAGTGTTGAATATAATATAAATAGTAAGGAGCAATGCATTTGATCAAAACTAAAAACATCCAGACAAGTACGGCTCGATGAATCGAGCATTTACTTTAAAACAAGTAAGTCTTTAAAAAAAATTATAAAAAATCTTAAATGTCTAGAATGGCTATACAAATAAAATTTTCCAAGCTACCCACGGACTCGGCGGGCCCGGGACGGTGTGGCAGTCCAGTTCCTGAGAGCAGCTCCCTTTTCCACAGTCTGAATAGTGAGGTCTTTTTTCTCTTCCTCCTCAATTATTGCACTGCAGTCCATGTCTTCATCCTCCAAAAATAGATTTCTTAGTCCAGCTAATTCTTCTTCTGCGGTTCCCCATATTGTATTAGCTTGGTGAAAATCTTGTTCCATATGTGGCACTGGTTGCTTGAGAGGGTAATACGGTTAGCACCATGGAGGTGACCAATCCTTATACTCTTGCCATGTGTACTGATATCTGAGCCCGAAGGTAGTACCATGACCCTTCAGCTGTATCGATTTGGTAATACCTTGGAGATTCTTCCTAAACCCTTTGCCGGGTTCATACCCTGACCATGGCAGTATGCTTTCTATTTTTCTACTCCACTATTTGTCTTTCTCAACGGCATTGACACGTTCGATGTGATGATAGGTTTCCCCTCCTAGACTTCATCTATTTTTGATGACCGGGATGGTTTAACAGTAGTAAATGGGGTTACTCTCGTCTCCATGAATGATCACCTGCTGACGGTTTCATTTGAATTTCATGGCGTGATGTAGCATAGAAGTCACAGCCCCAAAGGCATGTATCCATAGTCGGCCCTACAGAAGATTGTATGAGGTTGGTATGTTGAGCACCTGAAACTCGACATTGAACCAAGTTGGTCCCTTCTACCGGCAAAGGTTAATTTCCCCAATAGTGGCCCTTTGAGACCCATCGAAAGCTTTACTTTCATGCTCACTGCCCGTATTTTGTGAAAACCTTTGTCCAATCTTTTTACAGTGTCTAGCGGACAAATGCTGAGGGCTGAACCCCCATTAATCAAGACCCTAGCGATGAATTTGACTTGAAATTGCACTGTGATATCCAACACTCAGTTGTGATTCAATCCTTCAGGTGGTAGCTCATTCTTATGGAAGATTATTTTGCGACTTTCTAGCACCTGCCCTACCATGTTGGCCATTTCTCCATCGGTGGTATTGTTGGGTACATAAGCTTCACTCTATACCTTCATCAAAGCATTCTTGTGCTCTTCTAAATTTTGTAACAGTGATAGAATGGATATCTGAGCTAGGGTTTTGTTCAAGTGATCAATGACAGAATATTCCCTTGCTTATACTTTCCTCCAAAGGTCATCCATCCCCGTTTCAATGACAGGCTGCTTGGTAGTGGCATCCTTACTTAGTCCTCCCAAGTGTTCAGGTGTATATATTTTTTCGGTCCCAGTCATTCCTTGTGAAACATCGGATTCCTCTATCTTTGCTTCTCCTTTTCACCTAGCTTCGGCAACATAATACCAAGGTATTGCTTTTGAATTGAAAGAAGGTATGGTTGACAGTGTTACTATGGAAGATGTGGCCACTTCTACTTTAAATGGAATAGGGTGTGGCCGTAGGTGGAGCTACCTCTACCTCAAATGGAACTGATGCAGCTACCACAACCTCAATTGGTAACTGAGTCTGTACTATAATAGGAGTAAGTGTAACTGAGGGTTTAAAGACATCACCTTCCCAAATAAGCCCAATTGACACCTCAGGATGCCATTCTTCATTCGTCTTTATCACATGTATCCCACCACCTCTATGATCAGGGAGAGGGTTATTGCGGATATTGGGTGTAGCTTTTGTCACATGTAGGACCTTCTTGTCAATCAGCATCGGAATTTTATCTTTCAATGTTTAGCACTCATCAGTGGTGTGCCCCTTCACACTGGAATGGTATGCACGAGTTTGTTTGGATTGACCCATTGGGATGGATTCTCTAATGCCATGGTCGAAATAGGGGCGACGTAACCAGTGGCTTTCAACCTTTTATATAGCTGGTTGATGGGTTCAGCATTAACAGTGTATTGTTTGGGTGGTTCACAGTAAAATTAGGTCGTGGTCTTGGATAATTTTGGCGAGTCAGAGGTGACTGGAAATTAGATGGTTGGGAATTATACGTAAGATAGATACCGTCTAGTTGGGAATATCTGGGAGATTAGGGTTGATCTGTAGGTGGTACTGCTTGATATGTGGGTGGGGGTGTTTGATATGTAAGTGGAGATTTTGGGCCCCGAGACACTATTACTGCCCAAACGTCTTTCTTCTTTGATATGCTGCCTGACTGTAATGCTTTGTTCGTAGCCTGTAATGCCTCAAAGTTTGTTACCATCCCGTTTTTGATGCCTTCTTCGATTCTTTCCCCAAGTTTGATGATATCAGAGAATTTATGGTTTTCAATAACCATCAATATTTTATAATATTGCGGATCCTTTGCTTTGGCAAAGAATTTGTTCATCTGCTCCTCGTCCAAATATGTCCTGACCTACGCCACTTCTGACCTCCATAGAGTAGCATACTCGCGGAAAGTTCCGGTGGGTTTCTTTTTAAGGTTCAGGATGTAGAAAACATCTGGTGCATTTTTCGTGTTGAACCTGAATCGGTCCATGAAATCTTACAACATACTCACCCAATTAGACCATTTCTTAGTTACCTAGCTGATATACCAGGACAAAGTATCTCTCGTAAGACTGCTCATAAAAAGCTTCATTTGGATCTTTTCATCCTTTTCGACCCCGACAAGCTTGTCACAATAGGTCCTCAGATGAACCCTGAGATTACCTGTACCGTCAAACATCTTAAACTTGGGAAGTTTGTACCCCTCTGGCAGTTCTACCTCTAGTTGTATGCATAGATTCTCATAGTTCAAACCTTCTACTCCTTTGTCACCTTCGACGCCTTGAACCCGACTCATCGGTTTCCTGAGTTCTTCGGCCATGTTCTTGATGAGCAGGTCCTTCTCGATGGATTCTGGTATATAGGAAGTTGGTTGAGTAGAGTGAAGTACAGTTTCCACATATATAGGGTTGTTTTGGTGAGTACTAGGGCCTTGGGTGTAATGATGGCCGTTGGTTGAGTTTTGAGGATCGGGAATGGGTTATGGTATTTTTTTGGGGGTGTGGTAAGTGGCGATTGGTGGGTACTGGAATGGTTGATGTTGGTGTTGTGGCAAAGTTGGTACTGGTAAGGGATTGAGATTTTGAGGTAGGGTTGCATATTGATGCGATGCAGGAGGGTTTTGTGGATGGTCGTTTGGTGTGTTTTGAGGAGGTGCTGGGTTCTTTTTGTTTTGATTAATGTCGGGGGCATTCCAAGTGAGGGGTAGGTTTTCCAAGTTGAGCAGAAGCTCAAATTCTCCTTGTATCTCCAGTATCTTTTGTTATAACATCAAGACTAAATCATTTGGTGTCGGAGTACTTCGACTATCTGAAATTTTTGCATTTTCTGTATTTTTCTTTCGGACACAACTTGACTAGTCCATTTTAGCTTTCCCTTTACTCTTTGTATTACTTGAAGGAGGAGGAGGGGGAGGGCCTCTAGATCTGGTATGATATACTGACGATGCCAGTATGAGTGAAATAACCTTAGGATATGGGAATTAAAATGAAGAAAAACAAAAAGGTAAAAAAGTCAGTAAGGGTTCTGAAATGTTTGCAGTATACAAACACATATTGCGGGAATGTAAATTCTATTCCTAATTTAGGAGCCTCGTAGTGCCCGAGGTAGGCCTAGCGACAAATAAATGTGGTGCCAATAATTGCCTCATTTCATTAATCTAAAAAGTAAACGCCCGAAAATGACACTAAATAAGATAATGTTGCTAATGGCGCTTATTACATTAAAAAGAAAAGCAAGTAAATCTAATCTACTTGGTCCCAGAAGGACCCTTTCTATACCAGATGCTGTAGTCGATTAAGTCTCCCAGCTCGTATAGGTTCAACAGTAGGAATGCCCTTGCCAGATTCCCTCCTTCATTTCCTTCAGTGTCCTGACAGTTGGTGACCCTCTTTCTTACCTTCCCCTCGAATTCCATCAAACTATACTCCAGATATTCTAGCCTCTCACTGGCTTTAACAGCTCTTTCTTTCCACTTACTAATGATCTCCATATCGGCCTTACGCAGCGCCATATGTTCAGCTTCAGAATCTTGAACTCTTTTATGAAGCTTGTTGTACTTCACCTCTGCTTCAACGAATTCATCTATGACCCTATTTTCTGGACCAACCCTTGGCTTAAAGACTCCTAACAGATTATCATCCCACCATGTGGGGTAAAAGAATGAGTGTCCTGTATGGTATCTGTTTGTCTCGATGGTATCCTTTCCACAATAATCTTCAAAGTCCACATATGGTGTGCTTCATTCTTATATGGGATAGTGTCACGCTGGAAATCGGCTCTGAAGTGAATCATCTTATCGACCCATGCTACGACCTCTCTCCTACCTGCCTATCACATAACTCTAAGGGGAGCATAAGGGTATATCCCCCACTACTAAAAATTTTTCCTGTTGAGAAGGTTCATTGGGCAACGATTATAAATCCGTTACATTAAATATCTATGGCACCAATTAAAATCGTTCCATAATTATCCCAGTGCTGCTGGAACAAATACAAAAATGAACCGTCATAATAGTGATATAACCATCGCAATAGTATTCTCTATTGTAACGCTTGTTGTATTCATCACAGTAGGTTCCTCTATGGTGACAGCTATCTGGAAAAAAAAGCCATTTGGATGCTTCTTATTTTCCCTCCTCCAATTTGATGAACCCGCCACATCTCTTATTTTTATTATTTTTTAAAACCCTAAAATAATATGTGATCCCACTACATCGACTAAAACTCCTATTTCATTTTGGTTTCATCTCCTTCTTTCACATAGCTAGCTCTAACAAGAGAACTCATTGAGAAATCCCACACAATTCTGGCCGGCGTGAGAGTTTATTTTGAAGGTTTCCCCTTCTGGTAGGTGACAGTTTTTTTAATTTTTTGCTCTTTTTACTTCTTTCTCCTTGCCTTCAATTGTGGTTGTAGTAGCAATTTCATTCTTCAAGACCTAAAAAATATCTAAAAATTCAATCTTGGTTACTGATTTCTTGCATTTTGCTTTAGTTTTATGGATATTCTTGTTGAAGATTTAAAATAAAAATAATTAGAAATATGGGTCTATTTATTTATTTTTAATTTTTAGCTACTATTCAATGTGGGTAAACATTTCTCATGGCTGTGATAATTTTTCTTGAATCTTGTTTCTAGTATATTTCTATCGAAAGTTTTAAGCTTTAAGTTATTGAAGACTACTCCCATATTTATCTTGTATTTTTAGTTATTGGTGGGTTGGAGTGTATCATTTGGATTCTGAATTAATTTTCTCGGACCTGTTGGTGTGAGGTGTGTTTCTGCATTTTCTATATTTAGTTGTGACCTATTTGATTGAATATAATTTTTTCATAGAAAATTGGAGGTATGTTCTTATTTATTTCCTAGTATATCTCTTGAACAGTAAGGTTTCATTTAATCTTGTGATTTAGGTAAAAAATTACAATTTGATTACTTCTTTTATTTATTCCAGAAGCTTTGATCCATCACTAGATTTTCAATTTGTAATTTTTAATTTAATTATAATCTTATGTGGCCTCTTTGAATAGTCTCTTGAACTATGTTTATGTTTCATCTTTAATCTTTATGGCTGAGTAATGAGAATAGAGAAGTAATTATAAGTTATATTGAACTGTGTTTGTGCACTGTCAGAAATTAAATTCATTAACTTTCTAGGTATGTTTCTAAAATTTTGCTTCCATTTTCTGCTACTTATATTATTTGTAAAATTCTTGTTTTTTTTAATTAATTTTGTCATAAGTTGAGCAAAATGGTGCTATGAATAAGTAATTACAGTTTATGAGTTTAACTTGATCTGGCTGTTAATCCTTTTTCTTGATCATTGGCTATAGAATCCTCAAGTTGATAACTCGTCTAGGGGAGCTTTCAAAGTTTCTGTTATTGGATTACATGTTAAATTAAAATCTGCTTTCTTTGATGCTCAGTTGACCTAATTTTATAATGTGATAACTAAAGTTAAGTTTAGTTAATTTGTTGTATGTATAAATTATGCTTTAAGAAGAGAATGGATTTATTGTGTGATTCAAAACCCTGGTGCTATGAATAGCTAGGTATAATGAAATGACTTAGGTCACTGGTGCTCTGTTGTGTTGTGTATACTAGATAAAATAGGTAATAGACTAATTTGTTTTCACTCTACGGTTCATTCAGTCAAGTCAGGATGAAGATTATTCTTTGTTAAATTTTGGTGCTATAGTGTTGTGTGGTTGTGTTGTGGTGTTTCAATGCTCCGCAATATCATACTTTCTACTATGGCTCAAAACATGTTATATCTACCATTCATCTTAATAAGTAAAATAAATCTGCCTAAACTTTAAGTATAGAAAAAGAGTATGTAATGCAAGACATTTTTTGTTTTCTTCTGCTTCTTAGCTTCGTGATTTTCTTTTCATGTTATATAGGATATTCAATAGTTAATGGTTAATGGATATAAAAGTTTGATAGATCTCCGAAGATCAACGGAGGAGTACATCCGTGGAGTGAACGATTTTTTTTTACA
Organism: Nicotiana glauca; assembly: GCA_026770625.1. NCBI lineage: Eukaryota > Viridiplantae > Streptophyta > Magnoliopsida > Solanales > Solanaceae > Nicotiana > Nicotiana glauca. The sequence goes on along the minus strand of MU680671.1, from coordinate 34,089 downwards.
AGGCATTTGAATGGGTTGCCCAAGCAAATGAAATATTATGCCCTTATAAAAGATACGTTAACTGTTATTTGCATTATAGAAATATAGTGGAGGATCACTTGGTTTCTTATGGGTATGTTACTGGACACACCAAATGTGTTTTTCATGGGAAAATCTTTTCCTCAAGAAATACTCTACGGTCAAGCAATGACGAGGATGATTCTAACATGCATGACAATATTGATGGACTACTTTTGTGACGACCCGACCCGTCGTCTCAGGTATTACCACCCCATTTCCCCATTTATTTTGTTGCTTTATGTTTCATTACCGGTATTGGGTGCGTTAGAATTTAATTGGAGTAATTTTATTAAGAAATGAGACACTTAGTCTCTTTTAAGAAGACTTAAATTGGAAAAGTCAACTGAATGTTGACTTATGAGTCAGAGGGCTCGGAATTGAATTCTGATGATTCAGTTAGCTCCGGGTGATGATTTAAGGCTTAGGAGCACAATCGGAAGTAATTTTGGAGCCCCGGTGGCGAAGTTAGCCTATTTTGGTGATTTCCGGTTGATAGGTGAAATTTTGATCTGGGAGTCGGAATGGAATTCCGAGAGTTTCAGTAGCTTCGTTAGGCGATTTTGGACTTGTGTGCAAAATTTCAGTTGATTCGGAGGTGTTTATGTCGGGTTCTTGATTGAAAATGAGTTTTGAAAGTTTCAGTTTAACTTAAGCTTTGAATTGATGAAAATCGATGGTTTTAGTGCTGTTGAATGTGTTTTGTTGATTGGAACAAGTTTGAATAATGTTATGGGATAGTTTGGCGTGTTGGATTGAGGTCCCGGGGGCTTCGGTGTGATTTCGGATGGCTAACGGGTACTTTTGAAGTTAGAAAATTTAATAATAGGCTAAGTTGTAAATGAGTGCGCACAAGACCTTACTTTGGACGACCATATCTTCAGTTATATAAGGAGTTGTGTGATGAACAACCTATCAAATTAAATCACTTTGAGTCTAGTTTCTAACGCATCAAACCGTTTGTCATTCGGACACTCCTACGCAAAGTTATGACCAAATTACCAAATCAGCAAAGAAACTTTCACTACCGCGGCACCCCCTACGGCGCCCGGCGCGCCGCGCCTATGTAAATTCCAGTATGGTCCAAAATTTCACTTCTAGAAACATATTGTACTGACGCCCCGTGGCCCACGGTGCCCCACGCGGCGCGGTAGTACAAAAAGTCGGATTTTAAGTGTAAAACGACCTCATTTCGCAGAAAAGAAAAAAAACATTTGGGGCTTCGGACTTTGACGATTTTTAGGCGATTTTGAAGAGGGTTTTGAGAGTTTTCTTCAGGTAAGGATTCTTAGACTTAGATTATGTTATTATGGTGTAAAATCATGGATTAACACTGAAAATCGAAGGAAAGTAAGGTTAAAAATGGAGGTTAGGGCTTGAAATTTGAAAGAGTTTAAATTGGTGATTTGAGGGGTCAAATGGACTCCGATTCTTGTAAATTTGATATGTGCGGACTCGTGGCGAGACGAGGATTCCGGTGATGTAAATTTCGGAATTTTTAGGGATGTGGGCCCGGGGCTCGTGTCTTGCCAATTTCGTATTTTTGAGTATTTTTCGATTTCTTTCGATTGGGTTATGTCCCATTAGCATATTATGATGTATTATTTATGATTTTGGATAGATTGGACGCGCGTGGAGGCTAGTTTGAGTGGAAAAGGCATCGCGGGCTAGAATTCTCGCCGGTTCGAGGTGGGTAATACTTGTAAATGATGTCCTAAGTGTTTGAAACCCCGTACTTGCACATCATAGTGCTGTATTGAGATGACTTGCACGCCGGATATGAGCGTGGGGTAGAGCACCGTTGGGGATTGCGACGTGGTCTGTCCCGATTGTTGATTTTTACTGCATACTTGACTGAAACTACTTGTTATCACTATAATTTGGGCTGATTGCCATGTCTGGGCTTGATGCCATGTTTGGGGCCTTGCGCCGACTTGTAAAATCCTTCGGGGATTAATATTAATACTTAGCATGATTTACATATTATCTACTTCAGTCCAAGGTTATAAA
>MU680671.1:14802-26669 GCA_026770625.1 Nicotiana glauca | reverse complement strand
TTAGGGCTTGAAATTTGAAAGAGTTTAAATTGGTGATTTGAGGGGTCAAATGGACTCCGATTCTTGTAAATTTGATATGTGTTGACTCGTGCCGAGACGAGGATTCCGGTGATGTAAATTTCGGAATTTTTCGGGACGTGGGCCCGGGGCTCGGGTTTTGCTAATTTCGTATTTTTGTGTATTTTTCGATTTCTTTCGATTGGGTTATGTCCCATTAGCATATTATGATGTATTATTTATGATTTTGAATAGATTGGACGCGCGTGGAGGCCAGTTTGAGGGGAAAAGGTGTCGCGGGCTAGAATTCTCGCCGGTTCGAGGTGGGTAATACTTGTAAATGATGTCCTGAGGGTTTGAAACCCCGGACTTGCACATCATAGTGTTGTATTGAGATTACTTGCACGCCGGATATGAGCGTGGGGTAGAGCACCGCTGGGGATTGCGACTTGGTCTGTCCCGATTGTTGATTTTTACTACATACTTGACTGAAACTACTTGTTATCATTATAATTTGGGCTGAGTGCCATGTCTGGGCTTGATGCCATGTTTGGGGCCTTGCGCCGACTTGTAAAATCCTTCGGGGATTAATATTAATACTTAGCATGATTTACATATTATCTACTTCAGTCCAAGGTTATAAATGGTGTTTGCAAACTCAACCACAATTCTGAGCGTTGATAACTTAAATGACATTTTTAAATGTATTTCGGGCTGAAAATTCTACTTTGTAAAAGCCCAAGGGGCTTACTATATTATTTTCTGGACTGATTATAAAGCGACTTGAAACAGTGGTAATAATGACATTGTATATTATACTTGAAACAGTGGTAACAATGACACTGTATATTATATTTGAAACAGTGGTAACAATGACACTGTATATTATATTTGAAACAGTGGTAACAATGACACTGTATATTATACTTGAAACAGTGTTAACAATGACACTGTATATTATACTTGAAACAATGGTAACAATGACACTGTATATTATACTTGAAACAATGGTAACATTGACACTGTATATTATACTTGAAATAGTGGTAACAATGACACTGTAATATATATTTGCAACAGTGGTAACAATGGCACTGTGTGATATAAATTTGTCAGGTAACAGGCTGACCGGTCAGGCAACAATAACTGACCAAAATATTGCGCTTGGGCTGTAGGAGCCCCTTCGGAGTCTGTACACACCCCCAGTGAGCGCCGTCGACGATAAATAAATATGGATGGCTCGGGTTGCACGCCGCAGTGGGTACTGGAATGTACCATCATATACATTGTATTGCATTCATGCATTGGTTTCTGTTTGTACTACGTGGCATGACATTTAGCACTCATATATTATTGGCATACATGTATTACTTGCCTTGTTGACCAGATACTCTGGCGTTATTTGTTAATAGAGTGTTGTGCCCGAGGGGCTAACTTATGTGCGGACTTGCACTACTTGATGTTGCTGTCATATGCTTGACTGTTTAAAAGGAAAGAAAGAAATGTTTTCAAAAGAGGTTTAAGACGGAGTCAGATATTTTATAAAGGATCTTTATGGAACTACTGTGTCTAAAAGTGTTGTACTGTATTTTATAGCATGATGGAGTGCTCTTACGTGGTTTCTTTATTCTCAGCATTATTTACTTTTATTACCGCTGAGTTGGAAGTACTCTCTTTACTCCCTGCACCATGTGTGCAGATTCAGGTATTTTGGGAGCTTAGCTGAGCTCGTTGCTGTTCGGAGTTTTATTGGAATTGTCGAGGTAGCTGCCTGACGTTCGCAGGACCCGACTTCTTCCCTATCTCTTTATTATTTTCCGAATTGTTGATCATTTGTAGTATGGAGTTTTATTACTCTGTATTGTTAGAGGCTCTAGAATCATGACCCTTAGGTCTTTGGGAGATTAATCAGTTCAGTTTCTATCTATCAGTTAAGATTCTTGCTTTATTGTTGATAATGATAATTATAAATTATTGGTTTGAGCTTCATGCTCGGGTTGAGAGTATAAATGGTCGGGCTTGCCTAGCAGTTGTGTTGGGCGCCATCACGATTGGGTTTTGGGGTCGTGACAACTTTATGATACTTTTCGAAATGCGGAGGATGACTTGAGATGTGAAGAAGAAGTGAGAGAGGTCCCACGTGAAGATGCAAAGAAATTTTTTAAATTAATGGAGGAAGGGAAGGAAGAGTTATACCTGGGGTGTGAGAATTTGTCTAAATTAAGTTTCGTCATTCGATTGTACTTGTTTAAATGCATTCATGGATTGAGCCTTTTCAGACTTGTTAGTCTTGTTAAAAGAGGCATTTCCATTTGCTTAGTTACCTGACTCTTTCAACAAGGCTAAAAATATAATACAAGATTTGGGTCTTTGTTATGAAAAAATACATGCATGCCCAAATGATTGCATGCTATTTTTGAATGACAATGCGAAAATAGATAATTGCACTGTGTGTGGATCTTCCAGATGGAAGAATGTTGGTAATGGTTTGAATAATGCAATCTCCAAAGTCTCAGCAAAGGTTTTAAGGTACTTTCCCTTAAAGCTCAAGCTTCAAAAAATATTTATGTGTCCAAAAACATCTGTAGCTATGAAATGCCATGCTGCTGAACGAATGAATAATGGAAATTTAAGACATCCTGCTGATGGAGAAGCATGAAAGGATTTTGATTCTATGCATCCAAACTTCTCGAGGGATTCTCGTAATGTTAGATTGGGTCTTTCAAGTGACGGTTTTAACCCATTTAAAACCATGAGCATTTCTCATAGCACATGGCTTGTTATGTTAATGAGTTATAATTTATCGCCATGAATTTCCATGAAGCCAGAGTACATAATGTTGTCAATGATTATTCCAGGTCCATAATCTCTTGGAAATACTTAGATGGGTACCAACAACCACTAATTGCTGAATTGAAGGAACTATGAGAATTCGGTGTAGAAAGATATGATGTCAATACTAACCAAACATTCATGATGAAGACAACCTTATTGTGGATAGTTAGTGATTTTCCAGCACTAGCAATGCTTTATGGATGGAGCACCAAGGGGAGATGGGCATGCACCACTTGTAATTATAACACTTGCTCTCAATATCTCAAGTATTGCCATAAGATATGTTACATGGGTCATCGGGCATTTTTGCCTCTTGATCATCTATTTCGAAGAAACAAGAAATCATTTGATTGTAAGGAGGATCATAGACCTGTCCCTACTCCCTTGTCAGGTGTAGAAGTGTTTGAAAAGGTGCGTGATTTTAGTAATGTTTTTGGAAAGATCCAAAAGAAAAGGCGTCATGGTAATAAGAGTCCGTGGAAGAAAAGATCCATATTTTTTGAATTACCATATTTGGCACATATTGAGGCACAATCTTGACGTTATGCATATCGAAAAAAATATATGCGATAATTTGCTTGGGACTTTATTGGATATAGATGGAAAGTCAAAGGATCATGTTAATTCTGTTTATAACATGTAAGAGATTGGGGATACGAAAGGAGCTTCAACCAACAAAAGATAATGGAAATGGAAAAGTTTATTTGGCTAAAGTTTGTTTCTCGATGAAATCGGAAGAAAAAAAGATATTTTGCACCGTCTTAAGAGATGCCAAATTACCAAAAGGGTGTGCCTGAAATATATCACGATGTGTGCAAATGGAAGAGATGAAAGTATCAGGATACAAGAGTCACGATGCTCATTTTATAATGCATTACTTGCTCCAAGTTGCAGTTAGAAAAGTGTTACCTAAGAATGTATCATTGGCCTTGATTATGTTGGGGAACGTCTTCAGAGTGATATTTAGTAAAATTATAAGGCGAAGATATCTTGATGCAATGCAAACTGAAATCAAAGAGATTGAATGTGAGCTTGAAAAGATTTTTCCTCCAACTTTTTTGATATAATGGAGCATTTGCCTATTCATCTAGTAGATGAAATTAAGTTGGGGGGTCAAATCATTTGCGATGGATGTGTTCCATTGAGAGAAATATATTTAAGTACAATGTATTTGTTTGTAATCGAGCTCATCTAGAAGCTTCAATAGCAGAGCGATTTCCTTGACTTTTTGTTCGAGATACTTACATGATGGGGTAAAGACAAGATTCAGTAGGTATCAAGTCGAGGATGATGAGGATGTTAAAACAAAGGGGGATGATCTGTTATCGATATTCCCTAAGATAGGTCATCGAATCGGAATTGAGAAGAAAAAGAAAAGAAATACTTTTTCCATATATTTACAGTTATGCATTGAAGCACATCGAGATGAACAAGTCGAGACGTTTATCAAGTAAGATAAAATATATATCAATTATTTTATAAGGTTTATTTATTTATATGATAAGATAATTTAAAACTCCCCCGTAAAGTCGAATGATTGAATTTTTATCATTCTTCTTGCAGGGAGCATAAGAATCTAATTGATAACCGTACTAGAAAAAATGCATGGTTAAGAGCAAAGAATCGTAGTCAAGAATTTGCTGAATGGTTTAAAGAGATAGTTAAAAGTATTCAAGTGCCCAATCATCTGCGATGGCTAGCTAGAGGGCCTAATATGGTTGCCAAAAGATATACTGCATATTTCATCAATGGATATCGATTTCATACGTTGAAGCGAGATACTCATTGCAAGACTCAAAATAATGGAGTAACTTTGTCAGCAACGATTGATACTTTTGTTAGTGCTAGGGATCAAAATCCAATTGGTGGAGAGATTATCTATTATGGAGCCATTCAGGATATTATTAAAATTAATTATTGGAGTTGTTTTAATGTTGTAATATTTAAATGTGATTGGTTTCACAATGAAGTAGATGAATATGTGTTAACACGAGTATACTTAAATAGATTGTGCAGTTCTGATGATATTTTCGTACTGGCATCACAAGTTTATCAAGTTTTTTATTTAGAGGATCCAATTGAGAAAGATGTTTATTATGCAACAAATAAATTCCCTGTTGATTTGTACGATTCAGAGGAAGAGAATTGGCATAATTAAATCTATTAATAATATGATAATGGTTATCATTGATTCTTTTCATTGTAGGCCCTTCTATCCTAAAAAAGAAAAAGAGAAAAAACAAAAATGCATAGTGTACATGGGAGACGTGAGCATAAATTAATTGTACTAAATAAGCACAATCAACCTGTTGGTCTTAGTACAGTTGCTGTAAATATGTTGGGAAGCTTCCTTGGCAATTTTTACGAAATGCGCCCCTTTGTCCTCTTGATATATGTGATTGGGAGAAAATGGACACAAAAGAGGATCTGTGGGCATGTACCAAGGTACGAAGTTGTCAAATTTTAATTTTTGGTTGAAAATATTCACTTTTTCTGCATTAATATATTTCTATCAAATTGTAGGAGAAGTATGACATTCCTGATGCAGCAAAAAAGTGAATTTTAGAAATGGTTCAAGATGTCTGGAGAAAACATAAGAGTCGATTGAAAACCAATCACTTTAAAGCATATGCAAATGATGAAATTCAAATGGAAAATAGGCCCGAAGATGTTCCAGCATCTCAATTTATGAGTCTCCTTAAGTAGTGGAATGATGAAAAAGTCAAAGTAAGTCTTACTACTGTGAATACAATAGCATGATATTCCCTAGTGTGAATTCTGAAGTTCTTCAATGTTCATTCCATTGTTTCTCACCCCCTTGCTGGCCAAAATTTCTGAGGTTTACTTTGTTGCGTTATGTTTAACTTTCCAATTACTCATTTTGTTTTGCATGGAAAATGAGTTTAATTCTATGATGTTGTTCGTCTACGTATTACCAGAGACTATTGACTGTTGTTCTTCTGATTATTGATTATGTTGGCACCTTTAGTGAAAGATAGTCATGTCTTTCTGTTGTTTGACTGACTATATATATTGTATCCAATTTTCCTCAACTTTTGTAGGAGATTCCTTGTCGTAGGATTGTAGGACATCTAGCTTTAGCTGTTTTATTTTAAGAAGAAAAGAGAGTTGTTATTATTCTTATCTTTTGATTCCACTATTTCCACTTGTGCTTGAAATTATGAGATGTATAATATGTTGTGTTAACTATTGGTGATAAAGTAGCTATCGACATATAGTTTAATATACAATAAAATTGTTAAACCATCAGAGTTTTTCTACTTTCAAGAGTTTATCCTATTATCTTCTCTTCTTAATAATATCACAACTCAAAATTCTTGTCTCTGTCATCATCAAAGTGAGTAAAGTAAGATGGTCCAGTGATCAAGCAACCATAATTCAGTTCACCTGGTTTTACTATCTTTTTCCTTCCTCGGAAAAACAATAAAAATAGATAAACAAGAAGGTCATGTAATTTCAAGCACAAAACATGAGCAAAGTGTTACAATTCTTGGTCAATTAGCATCTCATCAGTCACCCCAAATTTTTGCAACTCCTTGGGCTTCTACGTAAATCATCTTGACTATATAACATGACATTACTATTTAGCAGAAAATGTCCGAGTACCGAAAAAAGTTAAAGAATCCACATACTGTTGGAAAAATAAGCTTCGCTATCATTTGTAATGAATTGGCGTGTTCTCTAATTTATTATTAAATATAAACTTATTTTTTTAAGAGCATTTTTTTATCCACTTTATGTAACTAGGAAAAAACAAGGGATACTCAAGAGAAAGAAAACCCAGGCGATCATACAAAGACTCGGATGAAGATACAGTCAAAAAAATACTCAGAATCAGAATTTTCATGTTATTATTATTTTATTTTGAGCAATTATTTATTTTTATTAATCGACTTACTTTTTATTTACTTGATTTCTGTCTTTCTGAATTTGCTTGTAGGTCGAAATGGAAGAAACTGAAAGGAAATAAACCGATGATGGCAATGAATCTGTTAATGCATTTGTATCTGTAATGGGACCTGAATATCCAGGACGCTTGAGGTTACATGGACGAGGGGTTACACGAACTTCTTTGAACGAGAAAATGGGATATTTTGAACACTCGCGAAATTCTACAAATGATTTCCAATAGATGGAATAGTGGATCCAAAAAATGGAGGAAAAATTTGAACAACAAAAGATAACTATACCTCAAGAAGTTGTTGAAATTGTCATCGGACAACTTCAACGTTCATGGTTAACACTTGATGCTAACATTATAGTAACATTGTGCGATCAATCTGCACCACAACAAGCAATTTAACCAATTCATCGGCCGTCTATTGGTAGCAACAATCAAGGTTAGCACATTTAAGGTATTTACTTAAAACATCGACACACACACGGTAACTGTAGCTTACTGTTTGAGAATCACTATTGTCAGTAGACTGTAGGACCTAAATGAAAAGGTTACTACTTGTTAAGTTGAAATACATGAAGAAAGATCTGATGTTTTATATCATTAATAATTGAAATTGTTAGATTCTACTGGCTAGTGTTCATACTTGGTTCATTGGTAACTTTTTTATATAGAAATTATATAGGTATATCACTTGAGTTTCCTAGGATCCTTTTAGGAATTATCTTGGATTTGGTTTAAGTGTTGTTCACTTAATCTAGTCATTCAGGTAATGGGGACCTCTTTGGATTTGATTGTAGTGTTGTTTACTCAATGTACTCTTTCGGGAACCTTTAGAGTTTACATTGCGCTTTATGTTGAGTTATGTGGTAGATTTGAATATGCCTTGGGCATCTAATTATTTCCTGGCCTTTATTTTGGGCTCTATTAATTAGTTTTAGAAACTGCCTACTCAACTAATGTGAGTTCTATCTCACTGTGGCAGCTAATTTTTGGTTACCAAAATTAGGAGTTCATTTATTCTCTCGTTATAGACTGTTCTTTTTAGAGTAGCTTGACATCATGAATACTTTTTTTTGTCTAAAAGGGAAATAAAATATTGTTGCAACATTTCTTTTCTTCTGTTTCTCTTTCATTTTCCTTGTCATGATTTTAGCAGGTTACTTAAGAATAGAAAGACCTTGCAACTATCTATGTTCCAGGTAAGTAAAAAAGTTAAGAATTATTTTTTGGTAATTAAAAGACTGTATATTCCCTCTTGATGGTCAAAAGTTCTTTTCCACAGTAGGAAATTTGTTAGAACTTCCTACACTAGTTGACATCTAGTTGTGAGGAACATAATTGTATTAAATTATACATAATGTAGCAAAAAAAATTCTGCTTGTTCTTAAGTCTTTGGATTTGTTGCTAGGTAAATTTGTATAGTCCTCTAGTTCTGTGATTGACCTCTCTTCCTTTTACACTTTCGGATGGTCAATTTGATTTCTTTTGAAGTTCCATTTTACAGTAGTAATTTCTCCATCCTTACTAATTAAAATGATAAGAAGAGTTAATATTTAACTTACGATGTGCCTTGACATTAGTTTGTATGTATATATTAAAAATATATATGTTTTTGTAAATATTTTACTTAATCGTTTATTTATCATCCATGTGGGTACAAATGAACAAGAGGTAGATGACGAAAACGGTGAAGACCTTACTTGAGGCGTTGGTTCCTTTAGAGCTTCATATGTTCGAGGATCTTCTAATTTAGAATTTTTTGCAAACTTATCTATGCTAACTTTGAATTGTTAAACAGTACGTTATTTAGCTATTTTACTTTTATGTGGATTATGTTAGTTGAATATTTTGGATGACTATGCTGATTACTAGTCTAATTACGTGATTTAGATACATTCCAATGATCTTGAATCGAATATTTTACTATACAGGTAACCAATTCATCATTGCTTTATTATATCGTTGCAATAGATCCCATAAACCGTTGCAGTAGCCTCTAAAAATTGTTATAATAGATACTCAATGCGTTGCAGTTGTCTCAAAAAGGCGTTGCATTAGCACCAAATAGTGCAGCAACAACCTCAAATAACCGTTGCAATAGCCTCTGCAAACCGTTGATATAGACTCAATAAATGGTGCATAGGTTGATAACACGTCGGTTTACAACCGTCCCAATTATAGGTAACCATTAAAATAGAAACCATGTGCGACGGTCGGGAAACTGTTGCAGTAGAGGATCTATGGTGATGGTTTTTTAACTGTTGCACAAAACCGTTACAATATACATATTGCGACACAAACCATTGGGACGGACCCCTAAACTGTTCTAATAGGTCTATGGCGACGATTTACCTATCTATTGTGACGGTTATTGAGATGTTACCATAAGTCTATTTATTAGTAGTGCCCCTTAAATCGATCAACACCAAATATGGGATGTCCTTAGATCTGATGATGAACTCGTCGATGGGGAACGACTCGAATATCCAGTGAACCTGTTCCTCAGTCAACTTGTTGAAAAATTGGACTCACCTTACAACATCCTTAGGTTGATCGAACATGTCTGGAATGTAAGTCATCTTCTTAGTGTGGCAGAAGGCTATGTGGTCCTTTCACGACCTTCGTGGAAACTCTTGGTGATATTGTCCCCTTTGGATATATTCTAATAGCCAAACTTTTAATATCAAGTTGCAACCCTCAAAGAATTTGAATCCCTTTTGACAGCATTCCATGGCCTGGTATATATCTGCAACGATCACAGGGATAATAGTGTATGTCTTACCGTCGATCCCGTCCATCAGAGTTTTGGTCACCATGGCCAGCCTAGTATAGATTCAATCAACTTGAATTGGGATACCAGCATGCCCAAGAAACGAATAATAACCACGAAGACCCTTCGATGAACCCAGCCCAAGAGGTGATTGAGAACTCATCATAAAAAATACGGTAAGAGCTATTGTGACTGTATCTTGAATAAAGGAAATCAAAAGGTACTGGGAGCTTTTCAGGCACTCCAAATCATCATTCTTCTTCAGCCCCATATTCTTAAGGAACGCTCTAGTGGTGCAATTTTCAAGTGCTAGAAGTCCAGGGCCATCCCAAGGCAACCCAACAAATCCCGATATTTCTTCTAGAAGGGGAGTCATTTCTATGTCCCCAAAACGGAAAACAGCCCTTTCCTTATCCCAGAATAGAGTGACAGTCTTAATCAGTATCTTGTTTGGTTGAAGATCCAATAGTGATGGCAAATTTCATGGGACTCTTTTCACATGATTTTTGTCACTTGAGGAAAGGTCCCTCATCCAAACTAGAAAAAGTGGAGGATTCTACTAACCATACCGAATGTGGGAACTTCGTGCCTCATTTCTTCCAAAACAAGAGATAGTTAGGCCCTTTTCCCCTATAGGTTCGTCTATTTATACAATAACATATTGCACTTATTTCTCCAAATTAATGCACACAATTGTGATTATGTTCGTTGGAATTGTGGAAAACCCGATGGACTTTTGGACGAGGCTTGTCTTAAAGGGTTATTATGCGGACATAATATTAACCCGGCTAGGTTTGACCATGATTCATGTACAATCACTTAGTGTACGACTACTATAGAGGTTTACACTGGGACCCTCATGTGTATAACTTGAAGGGGAAAGGCATGTAACTGTTCAACGCACCGTTGATCGACTAGTTTTACGTCAAATATGCCTTTCCGAATATAAAAGGGATATATATAGGAAGAGCGCAAACACTCATCAAGCGTTGCTATAGGATTGATTACGCACTAGTGGAATATGATGTTGAGCATGATTTACGCAATAATAAATAGCATGTTGTCAAGTATTTGCACGTAAGAAAATAATAAATGCGGTATTTAAATAATTGAAAGACAGTTATGGAAAAAATAAAATAAAGAGACAAATCAGTTTCAGAAAATAAAAGAATTCATAAATAACCAGTTAAATACAAATAAAATGGGAAAGGGTATATGGGATAAGGCATGCTTGGACTAATTCACAAAAATAAGTTCGTTATGGTAAGAGCCTAGAATATCTCCAGCAAAGTCACCAGGCTGTCGTGCCCCGTTTTTTCCCTTTTTGTGGGGAAGTCTGGGTTTCGACATTCATGGGGGAGCAACTCATTTCCTTTTGAGAATTGGGTATTTGAAGAGTCGCCACCTAACGAATTACGGTGCGTTAGGTCACCTGGAGTAATTAACTCTTGTAACTAGTTTCATCACCAAAGATTAGGGTAAGGGCTCAAAATAACCTCGAGGGAAGGTGTTAGGCACCCCTCGTGGTCCACAATGGTGGGTTCCATCCAAACTTAAAATATATGAATTAGTCAATTAACAAGCAAAACAAGTATTTTCAAATAAAGTGGCTTTCCCTATCTTAACGCATATATGATCAAGGAAGTTTAAATAATGAAAGTAAAGAGATTTAGACAACTTATGTATACTTAAAGAAAAGGTAAGTTTAGAAAATTTAAACATATATGGAATTGGGAAGAGAAGTCCTGGGTTGATTAGCCTACATGATCATACTAATGCATTACTCGGTAATCACTCATCAACGATAGGGGCAACACGTGACATTACCGCTCAGGTCATCATATCCTTTTACTACCCATTACCCTCCCCTTAGTGGTTATATGAGCGAGTTTAATAAATGACCTCTAAGCGTGTGTCACGACCCCAAACCCGGTCGTGATGGCGTCCAACACAACTGCTAAGCAAGCCCGACCAAATTCACTCTCAACCCGAGCATAAAGCTCAAAACCATTTGTTTGAAAATCATTAATAGCATTTAAACTAGAAGTATAACTGGAAGATAGAAATAAATCCGAAAATCAACAATACTGAACAATCTCCCAAAGATATGGGGGTCATGAGTCAAGAGCCTCTACCAGAATAGCATAAATATACTGTAAAATAACATAGTCTGAAGTACGCAGAATAAGTCAAATAACAGGAAATAGGAGAGAAGTCGGGTCCTGCGGACGTCAGGCAGCTACATCGACAACTCCGTGTGATGGCCCGGAAGAACAGCAATAAGCTCAGATAGCTCCTGTAGTACCTGAATCTGCACACAAGGTGCAGGGAGTAAAGTGAGTA
>MU680671.1:0-13346 GCA_026770625.1 Nicotiana glauca | reverse complement strand
AAAATCGCCTTAGCTCGCACCCCAAATTGATTTTACACTTCTGAAAATCGAATACACTGATCTCATTTAACCCTTCTGTGATTTTCGCTTCTGCGGCTCCCATAACCGCTTCTGCGGTACCGCTTCCGCGTCCAAATAACCGCTTCTGCGGTTTAACTTAAAATCCCGCTTGACCGCTTCTGTGGTCCTATACCGCTTCTGCAGTAACTGCTTTTGCGGTAAATCTACCTCTCCTGCGGTCTCACTCAATTCCCCCAGGACCGCTTCTGCGGTCACAAATCCGCTTGCGGAACAAAGTCCGCTTCTGCGAAAACACCCCAGGCCACCTAGGGCCGCTTTTGCGATCAAAGAGCCGCATATGCGGAACCGCTCCTGCGGTCCTATTTCCGCAGATGCGGAAATACCAGAAGCTTTAAGAACAGACCTGCAGTTTTTACCAATTCCTTCCGTTTAACCATCCGAAACCATCCCGAGGCCCTCGGGACCTTAACCAAAAGCACGTACATGACCTAATACCTTATTAAAACTTGCTCGAATCATAAAAACGCTATCGTTAACATCAAAATCCTCATTTATCAACAAATCAAAGTCTAAATTTTCTTAAAACTTCCGAATTGCACATTCAATCAAAAACAAGACCAAACGACTTCCGAATGATCTGAAAATTTGCAGACATATCAAAAATCACCCAACAAAGCTACTGCAACTCCCGGAATTCCATTCCGACTCCCGGATCAAAATCTCAACTATCAACCGGATTCCGCCAAAATTCCAACTTCGCAAATTCAAGCCTATTTCTACACCGGACCTCCAAATTCAATTCCGATTGCTCCCTTAAGTCACAAATCACCTCCCGAAGCTAACCGAACCACCGGAATTCACATCCGAGCCCTCTAACCACATAGTCAACTTCCGGTTGACTTTTCTAAAACAAACTCCCTTCTAAGAGGCTATATGCCTTATTTTCAACCAGAATCAGTCCAAATTCACCCGATAAACTCTAATACTGATATAGTACATGAAACAACACAATAAGGGGGAAATGGGGCGGTAACTCTCATGACAACGGGCCGGGTCATCACATTCTCCCCAACTTAAACAAACGCTCGTCCTCGAGCGGGTCAAGAAACATACCTGGAGTCTCAAATAAGTGTGGATATCTGCTCCACATCTCTCGCTCGGTCTCCCAAGTGGCCTCCTCCACAGGACGACCTCTCCACTGCACCTTCACTGACGCTACATCCTTAGATCTCAATCTATGCACCTGTCGGCCCAAAATAGCTACAGGCTCCACATCATAAGTCAAGTCATCATCCAACTGAACTGTAGAGAAGTCCAACACATGCGATGGGTCTCCAACATACTTCCGGAGCATAGACACGTGGAATACCGGATGAACTCCCGATAGGCTGGGTGGCAAAGCAAGCATATAGGCCACCTCTCCAATCCTCCTGAGTATCTCAAAAGGGCCAATGAATCTCGGACTGAGCTTTCGTTTCTTCCCAAATCTCATGACGCCCTTCATAGGCGAAACCTTCAGGAAGACCTTCTCACCCGCTGAATATGACACATCTCGGACCTTCCGGTCCGCATAACTCTTCTGGCGCGACTGGGCTGTGCGAAGTCTCTCCTGAATCACCTTCACCTTGTCCAAAGCATCCTGGACCAACTCTGTCCCCAACAACCTAGCCTCGCCGGGCTCAAACCAACCAACTGGAGATGTACACCGTCTCCCATATAAGGACTCATACGGCGCCATCTGAATACTGGATTGGTAGCTGTTGTTATAAGCAAGTAGCTGTTGTTATAAGCAAACTCTGCGAGAGGCAAATAATCAGCCCAAGAAACACCGAAATCGATAACACAGGCACGCAACATGTCCTCCAAGATCTGAATGGTACGCTCGGATTGTCCGTCCGTCTGAGGATGAAATGCAGTGCTCAACTCTACTTGAGAACCCAACTCTCGCTGAAATGTCCTCCAGAACTGAGAAGTAAACTGAGTACCTCTGTATGATATAACAGAAACTGGGACCCCATGCAATCTCACAATCTCACGGATGAATATCTCTGCCAACCGCTCCGAGGAATATGTAGTACATACAGGAATGAAGTGCGCAGACTTGGTCAGCCTATCCACAATCACCCAAACTGAGTCAAACTTCCTCGCTGTCCGAGGGAGACCACTAACAAAATCCATGGTAATCCTTTCCCATTTCCACTCGGAAATATCAATATGCTGAAACACTCCGTCCAGTCTCTGATGCTCGTACTTAACCTGCTGACAGTTGAGACATCGGGCTACATGACTCATGATATCCTTCTTCATCCTCCTCCACCAGTAATGCTGTCTTAAGTCCTGATACATCTTTGCGGCACCTGGATGGATAGAATACCGCGAGCTATGGGCCTCCTCCAATATCAACTCCCGAAGGCCATCTACATTGGGCACGCAAATCCGGCCCTGCATCCTCAACACACCATCACTATCAATAGTAACATCCCTGGCATCATCGTGCTGAACTCTGTCCTTAAGGACAAGCAAGTGTGGATCATCATACTGGCGCTCACGAATGCGATCATATAAGGAAGACCGAGAAACAACGCAAGCCAACACCCTGCTGGGCTCTGAAATATCCAACCTCACTAGCCGATTGGCCAACGCCTGAACATCACATGCAAATGGTCTCTCCCCAACTGGAATATACGCCAGGCTGCCCATACTAACCGCCTTTCGGCTCAAAGCATCGGCCACTACATTGGCCTTCCCCGGATGATATAAAATGGTGATGTCATAATCCTTGAGCAACTCAAGCCACCTCCGCTGCCTCAAATTGAGATCCTTCTACTTAAACAAGTGCTGGAGACTACGATGATCAGTATACACCTCACAGGACACGCCGTACAAATAGTGCCTCCAAATCTTCAAGGCATGAACTATGGAAGCTAACTCCAAATCATGAACAGGGTAGTTCTTCTCATGAGGCTTCAACTGACGAGAAGCATAAGCAATAACTCTACCCTCCTGCATCAATACACAACCTATCCCCACTCTCGAGGCATCACAATACACGGTATAAGAACCTGAAGCTAATGGCAAGACTAACACTGAAGCTGTGGTCAAAGTTGTCTTGAGCTTCTGAAAGCTCTCCTCGCACTCGTCCGACCATACAAATGGAGCACCCTTCTGAGTCAACTTGGTCAAGGGCGATGCAATAGAGGAAAATCCCTGAACAAACCGGCGATAATAACCTGCCAACCCAAGGAAACTACGAATCTCTGTGGCTGAGGTCGGTCTAGGCCAACTCTGCACCGCCTCTATCTTCTTCGGGTCGACCTGAATACCATCACAAGACACCACATGACCCAGAAAAGCTACAGACTCAAGCCAAAACTCGCACTTGGAGAACTTCGCATACAGCTTCTCCTCCCTCAACCTCTGCAATACAACTCTCAAATGCTGAGCATGCTCCTCCTGGCTACGAGAATACACCAGGATGTCATCAATAAACACAATCACAAAGGAATCCAGATACGGCCGGAACACACTGTTCATCAAGTGCATGAACGCGGCTGGGGCATTGGTCAGCCCAAAAGACATAACTAGAAACTCATAATGCCCATATCTCGTCCTGAAGGCTGTCTTCATAATATCAGAATCTCTAATCTTCAGCTGGTGATAGCCTGAACGAAGATCAATCTTCGAGAACACCCTCGCTCCCTGGAGCTGATCAAATAAATCATCAATGCGCGGTAGAGGATACTTGTTCTTCACTGTTACCTTGTTCAGCTGTCTATAATCAATACACATCCTCATTGAGCCATCTTTCTTCTTAACAAATAATACTGGTGCACCCCACGGTGACACACTAGGGCGAATGAATCCCTTATCCAAAAGCTCCTGAAGCTGTTCTTTCAATTCCTTCAACTCAGCTGGTGCCATACGATAAGGAGGAATAGAAATGGGCTGAGTGCCCGGCACCAAATCAATACCAAAATCGATATCCCTGTCCGGCGGCATGCCCGGCAGGTCTGATGGAAACACATCTGGGAAGTCCCTCACCACGGGCACCGAATCAATACTAGGAGTCTCAGCTCCAACATCCCTCACAAACGCTAAATATGATAAACACCCTTTTTCAACCATCCTTTGAGCCTTTAAGAATGAAATCACCCGGCTAGGGACATAATCAGTCGAACCCCGCCACTCAATCTGTGGAATACCAGGAATAGCCAATGTAACTGTCTTGGCATGACAGTCCAGAATAGCATGGTACGGAGATAGCCAATCCATACCCAGTATCACATCAAAGTCTACCATACCCAACAACAGCAAATCAACTCGGGTCTCCAGACCCCCAATAGTAACAAGGCAGGATCGATATACGTGATCCACAATAATAGTATCACCCACCGGGGTAGATACATGAACAGGCAATGCAAGACAACCACGGGTCGTACCCAAATGATGGGCAAAATATGAAGACACATAGGAGTATGTAGACCCGGGATCAAATAAAACAGAAGCATCCCTGTGGCAAACTGAGATAATACCTGTGATCACTGCGTCTGATGCAACAGCGTCTCTCCTGTCGGGAAGTGCATAGAACCGAGCCTGACCACCACTAGATCGATCTTCGCCCCTAGGGCGACCCCTAGCTGACTGACCCCCACCCCTACCTGACTGGGATGGTGCTGAAGTAGATGGAGTAGAATAGGAGGGCTGATCCCTCTGCTGAGACCGACTACGCTGAAACCGAGGACACTGTCTCCTCAGGTGGCCAAACTCACCACACTCATAGCATCTGCCCTGTGCTGGAGAAGAGAACTGATGAGAACCCCTCGCTGCAGATGAACCCTGGGCTGAAGAGGCAGGAGTAGAACTCTGAGCTGGAAGGGCACTGAGTGAAGACTGGCCCTGCTGGTATCCCTGACGGCCACGGCCGGAAGAAGTCCCACTGTACTCTGGGCGACCTGTCTGATGAGGCCTAAAAGAACGACCTCTGCCCTGCTGGAACTGGCCCCTAGATAGAGCACCACTGTAGCTACCTGAACCTCGAGGCCTCTTAGCCTCCCTCTCATTACGCTCTTGGCAACGATCTGCCTCCTCGAATGAAGCTGCTACCACCCTCTCCCTAGTCATCAAAATGGGAGTCGAGTAGTTGAGGCCATCCACGAACCTCCTGATCCTTTCCCGATCTGTCAGGATAATCCATGTAGCATGTCTAGCCAACTGTGTATACTTCAACTCGTACTGGGTCACTATTATATCACCCTGGACTAACCACTCAAACTGTCGGCGTAGCTCCTCTCTACGATACTGCGGCACATATTTCTCCAAAAAGAGAGTGGAGAACTGCTGCCAAGTAAGGGGTACTGCTCCTGCAGGCCTACGCCTCTCAAACTCTTCCCACCATGCAAATGTTGGCCCTAAGAACTGGAAGGTGGTAAAAGATACCCCACTAGACCATAAGATCCCTACAGTGCGAAGCATTTTCTGACACTTGTCTAGAAATTCCTGGGCATCCTCGCCCTCAGTACCACTGAATTTCGGAGGCTGAAGTCTACCAAACCTCTCAAGCCGGCGTTGCTCGACGTCTGGCATCACTGGAACAACATAACCTGAGGTTGGTACAACTGGCGCAACTGGAATAGTCGGTGCAACTACCTGAGCTGGGGCTGCCTCTGGTGTCTGAAGTCCCTGTACAACCTGCTCTGGTGTGCGAGCTGCAGGGGTCTGATGACCACCCCTGGTCTGAGAAGTAGCTGCGGCAGTAGTAGCTGAAACTGCCTGAGCCAAACCAGTGCAGACAAATAATATCTGGGCCAATGCCTCCTGAAGGCCAGGAATAACAATAGGCACTGCTGGTGCCTGATCGGGTGCTGCTGGAGAATCAACAACTGGGGGCTGATCCTGAATAGGGGCGACTGGTGGGTCAACTGGTGCTGCCCCTGCTGCTCTACCACTCCCACGACCACGGCCGCATCCACGGCCTCTAGCAGGTTGCAATGGTGGTCGCCCGCCACGTCCGGTAGCACGAGTTCTCGCCATCTGCGAGAGAATAGGATACAAAAATTTAGTTCTCGAAACAACAAAGCCGCACGACAAGAGTTCAAGAATATGAAGTGTTTTCTAAAGGTTATGCAGCCTCCCGAGGATAAATTCAGACGTTTCCGTACCGATCCGCGAGACTCTACTAACCGGCTCAAGACTCATGAGGCCTAGTAACCTAGGCTCTGATACCAACTTGTCACGACCCCAAACCCGGTCGTGATGGCGCCCAACACAACTGCTAGGCAAGCCCGACCAAATTCACTCTCAACCTGAGCATAAAGCTCAAAACCATTTGTTTGAAAATCATTAACAGCATTTAAACTAGAAGTATAACTGGAAGACAGAAATAAATCCGAAAATCAACAGTACTGAACAACCTCCAAAAGATCTAGGGGTCATGAGTCAAGAGCCTCTACCAGAATAGCATAAATATACTGTAAAACAACATAGTCTGAAGTACGTGGAATAAGTCAAATAACAGGAAATAGGAGAGAAGTCGGGTCCTGCGGACGTCAGGGAGCTACCTCGACAACTCCGTGTGATAGCCAGGAAGAACAGTAATAAGCTCAGATAGCTCCTGGAGTACCTGAATCTGCACACAAGGTGCAGGGAGTAAAGTGAGTACTTCTAACTCAGTGGTAATAGACATATATAATGTCTGACAGTAAAAAATCCCAACATATAGCACAAAGCAAAGCTAGGAACAGTACTCCTACACGTTTAACAGTGTAACAACAGCTAACAGAAACAGTCAAAGCAGATAAATATATCAATGCATGAATGCAATGCACATGATCACTACGGCGCGTAGCCCGATCCATGGGTACCCGACACTCACTGTGGGGGTTCAGACTCCGGAGGGGCTCCTACAGCCCAAGCGCAATATAATATCACACCCGGACATGACCTAATACCTTATTCAACCTTCCTCGAATCATAAAAACGCTATCGTTAATATCAAAATCCTCATTTATCAACAAATCAAAGTCTAAATTTTCTTAAAACTTCCAAATTGCACATTCGATCAAAAACCCGACCAAACGACGTCCGAATGACCTGAAAATTTGCTGACATATCAAAAATTACCTAACAAAGCTACTGCAAATCCCAGAATTCCATTCCGACTCCCGGATCAAAATCTCAACTATCAACCGGATTCCGCCAAAATTCCAACTTCGCCAATTCAAGCCTATTTCTACACCGGACATCCAAATTCAATTCTGATCGCTCCCCTAAGTCACAAGTCACCTCCCAAAGCTAACCGAACCATCGGAATTCACATCCGAGCCCTCTAACCACATAGTCAACTTCAGGTTAACTTTTCTAAAACAAACTCCATTCTAAGAGGCTATATGCCTTATTTTCAACCAGAATCAGTCCAAATTCACCCGATAGACTCTAATACTGATATAGAACATGAAACAACACAATAAGGGGGAAACGGGGCGGTAACTCTCGTGACAACAGTCCAGGTCGTCACAGCGTGCTTCTACCGGACCTTTCCTTACGGTCCTGGAGGAATTTGGGACCTCTAAATCTGGACAGTTCTAGATAGCCTAAGCTTTGTAAAAGGTAAAAATTTAGGCGTCAGGAAAATAACATATAGGACAATCAAATAAGGACAAGCAGTTAGAAGGCTCACATTTGCCTCCGCATGTATATAGGCAAACAAACAACATGTGTAAAACACAAGTTTTGAAGAATGTTCAGAAATCCTACAAACATGATATCGAGACGAATGTTACAGACTCAGGATATGCATATGGAATGTTGAAGAACCCTAACAATTTTGCCTTCTGGTTTTTACAACCTGTTAAGCATGTATAATTTCACACATAAATAGAACTAGTGGCAATTTTAACGCCCTAAGTTTGTATATGCAGTCACAATTTTGGGAAAACATTTTGAAGTGCTTTATCCTATGGGCATGATTTCTAGCGTCATTAATTAATACAGTGTTGAAGGCCAAGTAGGATAACTAATTAAACTAATTCAGAACCTATAGGCGTGAGTTCTAATTAACTGGTTTCAGATCCTATAGGCATGATTTCTAAAAAGACATATTTGAGTATATGCCATAATGAGGAATGGTGTCTAATAATGTAAAGTAAAGCAAGAAGAACTTATTTGGACCAAAGCAAAACACTATAGGCATGTTATCTAACAAAACACATTTAAAACGCAATAAACCCTATAAGCATGTTATCTAACAAAACACATTTGAACCAAAATAATCTTGTAGGCATGTTATCTACCCAGCTATACCCACAGTATACGACTACACTCCCTTTTTACTATTCATCACAATATCTATTTACAATTAATTATTACAGACCAACGATTGAATAAAAATTACATAAAATAGAATATAAATTAAGTTATAGGGAGCCTGGAGTAGGCGTAGAGCAAATCGTGGTGCACCAGCCCTTCACTAGTCCCAAATTTCCCAGATTCATTGCCACATTTTTCCAAGTGTGTCAGAGCTCCCTAAAGATCTCAAGGATCCCGGGCAGTGCTCCCGCACAGACTTTCCCAAATAAAGACTGGTTATGGGCAGTGTGGAAGAGCCAACCCTTATATGCAATAGTTTAGAGAGATCTCAGGGACCTCTAAGCAGTACACATACCATACGGGTAGGACTTAATAAGCTAAGAATAAGTAAGAGTGCTTGACCTTATTTGAAAGAGTTTTAGTAAACAGTATGAAAAAGGGTTCTTAGAAATGAATAGATTTCCAAAAACTAGTACTAATTTGGAGGGAAAACAACTTAAGAAAATAATGAAAAACACTTCAAGTCAAACCCAAATCACAGAACAACCATTATTCAGAAACACTTGGCAAGAAGGTTCCACATAAGGAAAGAGGGGTTAGGGACACACAGATTACACCTTAGTGTATAGGGGAGCACATAAACAATAGGGTGCATAAAATTCTCAAGGGGTTCAATAGAACTAACATGTTAGATATAAGGTAGGTCACTGCAATATTGAGCAAGGATCACAGTAAAGCTACATTGAAAACAAATGAACACTAGACAGAACCAAATACACAACTTAGAGTTGCCTGAAAGACTAGATGACTTAGCATGAGCAAAATAGAATGGGCAACAACCTGAATGGACAGTGTAGGCAAATACCAACAAGTAGACATAGGTATGCTAAACAAAACAAGATTTAGACATTCTAAAGAAACAATAGACAGGCAAGCATAACTTAGACATGCTAATCACACATGGAACCAGGTAGAATTTAGGCATGTTAGATAAACAGTAGACAGACAAGTAAGCTGAGCCATGCTAATAACATACTGAACAAGGTGTATTAGTCATACAAGATAAGTAGTAGACAGGCAACTAAGTTGAGACATGTTAATCACATATTGAACAAGGTGTATTAGGCATGCTAGATAAGCAGTAAACAGAACCAGGAATGAACTCCGAACTGATGAACTAAGGTAGCAAATAATAACATAGGTTTAGATTCTAAAATTTAATCAGAGACATACTAGATAGGGAAAGAGAACGCAACATGTAAGACAGGTGTTATGCAATTTCTAGCATTGGCTTATGATAACTCGGGATTCTAACTTGTTTTATGCCTCTACTTGCCTATGCTTTGGTTATAAACTGCTACAACATAACCCCAAAATGCTCACAAGTTGTGCGTAATTGCAGGTTTGATCGTCGAAATGACAAATGTCAAATATCTGCTCAAAAAGGAGTGAAACCTGCTAAACTGTCAAAGACTATGTAAAAAGAGGAAAGGAGAACCTAGTGCGGAACGGACAAAAGTAAATGCGGCCGCACTAGAAAGTTCAGAGAGTTGTCATATCCAGGCCAGGGCTAACACTGGCGCGGTACAAATTTGCGCGGCCTATGGTCAGGATCCACGACCGTGCTACTCTTTTGAATGGTCCGCAGAGTAGAGATTAAAAGAGTTAAAGTTTTGGCAATTTCGAGCAATTCCCTCCATGCTCCTTTATGTGCGGCCGCGCCAACTTCCATCGCGTCGCGGTGCACTTCCACCCGATCCGCGGTCCCCAAATTCAGAGAAGCTTCAATCAGAAGTCCAAGAGCCAGTGCGGCCGTGGTCCTTTTTGCGCAGTCCGTACTGACCCTACAGGGGTATTTTTGTCTAGTTTTTCCAGCCTAGTATAAATAGAATATTTTACCATTTTTAGGTCAAGTTTTATATTCTGGACGCAGCTGAGCTCCTGAGACTCAATATTGTAGCCATTTTCGGCACTTCTGCTCTATGTTATTGTAGTTTCTTCTTAGTAATTAATTAATATGCTTAGTTCTTCATCTATTTCTTCAATTTCAGTACCTAGCATGAGTAGCTCAACCTATTATCTAGGGTTGTGGCTCAACCCTAGTGTGGGTAATTTATGGGTGTCGCCATCTAGGGTTAGATTGATATTGGGTGTTTTCTATTTCGGTTGATTTTATGTTTCAATTTCGAATTTGTGGCCGCAAACATAGATTCAGGCTTAATGGGTTCCACTTTTCTTGAGAAAGAGAGCTTATGACCCCAAAATTGACCCAACAAGGAATTGGGATGGACTCATGAGAAATGATAGTCCCAATTAACGGGATAAATCTCGAGAGAGTAATCACCCTACTTGAACACTAGTTGATTGATCAAATTGGCCTACCTAATTGGTCTCGAGAGAGTCAATTGGGCAAAATCACTCTCTCTATCGATAGGTGTGAGAGTGGGTACAATTGTGCAACGGTTATAGCATAATCCCCAAATATATCAATCTACCCTTAGTAGCTTCTACCCATCGATTAGCTACTTAGGTAGTTTCACGACCCTAGTGCCTTTCTCTATATTAAATATAACTTAGCTATATTCTTGTAGCATAATTTAGTTTTAATCATTAGTTTTATAATAGTAGTAATAAAAATCAAATAAAACCTAAAATGTTTGAAGTGACATTAGGAGTACAAACACACCTCTAGTCTAGACAGAAAATCCAATTCAACTACTAGCTCCTTGAGGAAATTGATCCCGACCTCTATTCGGGTAAAAGCTATTGCGACCCGCTCTTCCTACCTTGGTGTAAAGTTGAGTCGGCAGCGATCAGCTTACAGTTGGCTAGATGGACAAAGATCACAAGTATCAGGAAGAACAGAGAACCTTTTTAGAGTGCAAGAGTAGTTGATGAACTAATGTTCGTTTCAAAGAAGTTAAATAAAAAAGTTTATATAGTAGTTCAAGAGTAGAGAAAATATGGTAAAGTAATCAATAATCAGCAACTAAGGGATCTCAGAATCAATCACACAAAGAGATTTAGCTTAGTCTTCTCCTTTAATTAAGGAAAATTAGCGAACGATAATGACATGAACTTGTTAAGGCAAGAGGTCCAATCAGACTGAGTAAAGAAGTAAATAATCAGTGGCCTTATTAAGGAAAGGAGTTCAAATCAAACCAAATAAATAATTTCAGAATAAATAATCAATGGTTTAATAGAGGAAAGAATCATGTAAAGAATTAGTAAATATACAGCTATCAAATAAGGCAAGAGCGACTAGTTAAGGTCATAAACATGGAAATAATCAAGACTCATGCACATGAAATTCTAACATAACAAATCATTGAATGATTCCGGAAGAACATATCAATTCGCATAAACAAAATAGGTTGAGTAAAACTTACAGAGAAATTAAAAGGAAGATAATTCGAAACCCTTATTAGAAACACTTAAAGATGGAAAACAACCATGGAAAACTTGAAAGAATGTTAACACATAGAGATTCGAATAAATAGAAATCATAGAAATCAAAACCTGAAGTAGCATAGTGTTAAAAAAACCGATTAGTAGTAGATAAGTAAAGGAACCTATAAGAATAGCCATGGAGTTTGAAAATACTTCAGCTACCGAGAGGGTCGACCAACAAACAACATGAAAAACAAAACCTAATATAACAAACAGTTCAAAAATTGATTAATCAGTAAAGAGATAAAGGACCTTATGGAAAAAGCAATGACGAACTCAAATCATTCCAGATCTAAAATGATCTGGCCGGATTCAAGTCCAAATGCTATGTTTTGAAGAAAAGAGGGAGGGTAAAGAGAATCTGGCCCTTGAATCAGAGATTTGAGCCATGAAACTTTGATAGAAAACATTCACAGGCCATAGACATGCTCTTTGAATAGTTTTGGATGAGATCTAGACAAGCTATCTTCGAGGTCCTTCCACGAAACCACACAATCGAGCAACTAGGGGAAATATGAGACAAGTAGAGGCCTCGTACAACCATGGGAAGCCATAGATCGAGTAGGAGTCAAGGAGATTAGGGCTGGTTTTGAGGGGCGGCGGATAGGGTTAGGTTTGGATCCAGAGAGAATTAGAGAGGAGAGGGTTTCATGGGCGGCAGGTATAGGCAGATGACTAGGGTTTGGGGGTCATTGGAATTAAAAAAAGGAAATCGGTGATGGTGGTCGTTGATCTTTGTAATCAACGGGCGTGATTGAAAGAGTTTGGGAGCCGGGTTAGATGTTATGGGTTTGGGCTGGGTAGATTTGGAGTGGTGTGGGATTGAATTTGGGCATTAAAATTAGGCTAGGTCCAAGATAGAAAAGGCTATTTGTTAAATAACTCTTTAACTGATAAAAATATATTCCAAAAATAGTTAATAAATTATAAAAATTGATTATCATGCCTACAGATGTTTAAATACTCACATAATATTTTAAAAATATAAAAGGCTATTTTCTAGTAAAATAATGTAATGATACATGCACGGGCTATAATTGCAAATTAATTGCAATTGCATCCTACAAATACAAGTGTGGCTATTTGTGCAATAATTTACACTTAGTACAAATGCAAATAATAAAATTAAGCCACAAAAATTATTATAAAATTATTTGTGATTCAATTAGTGATTGTTTTATAAATAAAATACTAGGATAAATCAATTAAAATATTTTTAAAATACAGAAATTGTATGAAAAATATTAATTAATGCCAGGGCATAATTTTCTAAATGTTATACGAAATAATTGGGTATCAACACTCAGCAATGCATATTTTATATTTGGATCAGGTCGTACGACCTCATCATGATTTGCGGATGATTGAATTGATTGCTTTAAAATTTATAATAAATGATGTTGGCTCATTGGCCTAAGATAAATTCTTAATGATGAGGAATAAATTTGGAGATTTCTAAATTATAAATGAATAGCTTACCACTTTATAATATCGAGCTTACTGTCACGACCCAAACTGGAGGGCCATGACTAGCACCCGACCATACTTGCCGAGCACCAACGTACATTTTA
>MU680669.1:44446-62181 GCA_026770625.1 Nicotiana glauca | reverse complement strand
CTAACACCTTCTCCCGGATTAACAGAATTCCTTATCCGGATTTCTAGTTCGCAGACTGTAACAAAGTCAAACTTTTCTCGGTGCGGGATTAATTCGGTGACTTGAGACACCATTATATTCTCAAGTGACAACTCTGAAAATTTAAATAACTAATCCCATTCCGACCATCCTTTAATTGGAAAACTCTTTTTATTATACCCTTCATGGGGTGTAGTAAGCCTAAAAAAGAGGTGTGACAGCTACTATTATGCTATTGTCCGGGTAGTTTAGGACCCAAAGCATGCTATACTTGAATTATTTGCGGACTTATTGACGGCTCGAATTACTTAAATCACATCGAATTAGTAAATGAATTTCTAAACAGATTAAACTTTATTTTTTTCTTAAATGGTTAAAAGAGGGTTGGCTTTCATTGGATAATTGCTCAGTGTGGACTCTTGATTGACTGTCTGTGTGTGTTTATTTTTGGAGCGGGCCGAATGCTTCGTCAGATTAAATAGATGCATCTATGGTTCGCGCCGTTCGACCCTCGGCAGTGCACAATTTATTTTTTGTTGGAGCGGGTCGTACGACCTCGGCATGATTTGTGCATGCTTGTATTGTTTGTCTGAGAGTTTAAATGTTGATAATGACTTTCATGACCGATATAAATTGATAAAGATAATGAAAAGTAAATCTTGAAAAATTCTTTATTATTTGAGAAGGTGTTTACCTGCTTTCCGGCTTATGAGCTATAATTGCTATGTAAATCCATGATTTTTCTCATGTCTCCGCTATATTATTGTTGGACCACTAGCAAGTGTCAAAGTCGACCTCTCATCTCTACTTCTTCGAGATTGGGAGGGATACTTGCTGAGTGCACATTATTTTCGTACTCATGCTATACTTGCTTTGCATTTTTGTTGCACAAGCACATGTACTTAAAGTGGCCTACTGGGCGTAGCAGCGTGGATGATACGTGGACTAGATAAGCTACATTTCTTGATGCGTCCCGCAGCTAGTATAGTCTCTTTCAGCGTATTGTATTTACTTTCTGTCCATTATATTCCGGACAGTTGTTGTATTGTATTGATTCCTAAAAATAGCTCATGCACTTTTGACACCGGGTTCTCAGATGATTTTTAAATTATGCAATATTAAATTCGTTAGAGACTCCATGGTTATTTATGTAAGTTTCATTATTTATTATTTAAACGTATAAGGAAAAATGATTTCAACAAGCACTAAAATTGGAATTTAGTCAAGTATTTCTAGATGGCTTGCCTGGCAGTGGTGTCCGGCGCCACCACGACCCTTAGTGGGTTTTGGATCACGACAGTATTTTATTATATTTACTGTCTCGCTATAATTCATCACTGTATTCATATATTTTTTTTAATTAATAAAATTTATGTATTCAGATGTATTATATAATTTCTCTGAAGATTGCTATGTTTTTGGGATGTTTTCGGTTGAGAATCTTTTTTATAACTAGAAATACAAAATTTGTGTGTTATAATTGAGTTTGTTGAGTTATATTAGGAGTCTATTATGTTAATTGATTCACTTTCTGTTTAAAAGCAGTGTAATCCCATGTTTCACGCCGTGAATACAGTCAAATACAATAATCTGTCCAGTTGTAATCTCTTGTTTTACGCCATGAATACACTCGAATACAAAAATTTGTCTAGCTGTAATTCCTTGTTTCACGCCTAGAAATGCTAATATATTCATGAATACAGTAGCTTAAATACATCGAATACACTTTAAAAAATCTAAAAGCATAGCAATAGGAAGTAATTAATAAATGTTAGCTACAACTAGCTAATAACCACTAAAACATACTCCCTCCGTTCTAATTTATGTGAACATGTTTGACTGGGCACGGAGTTTAAGAAAAAAATGAAGACTTTTGGAATTTGTGGTCCTAAACAAGTCCAAATGGGGCCAGAGTATTTGTGTGGTTATAAAAGCTTCTCATTAAGGGTAGAGTTATAAGTTTAAACTAAATTGTTACCAAAAGGGTTCATTCTTTTTGGAATGGACTAAAAAGGAAATACGTTCACATAAACTGGAACAGAGAAAGTAGTAGTTTCTGAAAGTTTCTCTTTGATAATTGCATCCCAATTTATGTCTCGAACATGTTTTGGTTGAAACCTAAGGGGATCGGACAAGTTTTGGAACAAGTTATAAATTTTTTTTGGGTTTTTCACCTTGAATTCGGTACTCACATTGGAGCCTGACTATATATAAATTCGCGCCGTGTAGGGCCCATTCGACGGAAGCGCTCTCTACCAAGGATTTTTTCATAACCAGGACTCGAATCAAAGACCTATGGTTAAAATATGTGGATGGAGTCTGGTGCACCGGTAAAACGAAGATCAGGTCATTTTAGCAGAAGAAGATCAGCTAACACCCTTTACGATAGCGAATTCGCCTTGCTTTTATTTTAATTAAATACCTTGGACAATTATATTATAGATCCCTATGGGACAAGGATGATTTCTATCTTTTTAAAGCTATTGATTCTTATTCTCTTATCTCTATCAGAGTTTCACCTTAGATTGACGCAAATATTCATTTGCGTAGGTTTTAATTTTTTTCTAGAGGCATCCTTCTTAGCCACTGATTTTCATCCACAGAAAATAAGTTTGAAAAATGGTTATTATAATAAACAGTCTTGAAAAATGGTTATTATATCTCGATATGTTGACACTCTCTCTGAACTATAATAGTACGATTAGTTACTGTCAAGACCCAACCTCGCTCCGGTCGCGATGGTGTCTTTCGTGAAGACAAGGCCAGCCAAACCATCTTAGAACACCACTTTTAAGCAGTTAATCAGTTCAATAACAGTTCGAATATGAATTAATGATATTAATTAACGTAATTACAGCCAAACACAGCCCAAACCGGGATGTCACAAGTCACGAGCATCTATAAGAATGAAATTTCCACTTTACAGTCTAGAAATTCACTGAACAAAGATAATGAATAATATAGAAAGATAGTGGTGCTGCGAACACTGGCAATCACCTCGCTAAAACCTCTACAACTCTGCCTCCACGCAGCCAATACCCGCTACCGCGTGAATAAATACCTGCAATTGCACGCGAGGTGCGGGGAATAAAGTGAGTACTTCAACTCAGTGAGTAATAAAAATAAATAATAACTGAGCGGAAAAAAAATTACGTAAAGCAACCAACATGTTGTATAGAAGCCGGGTACAATTTATTAGAAAACTGTGAAATCTGTGAAATCTTTAGAAACGCCTTGGCTCAGTTCATTCCTTAAAAAAATGATCTTTTCAATAATTACGAAATAGATTTCAAAACAGTTAGTGCTGATAAGCACAAAAAATCCGCCCCTCGGGCACAAATACCACAGTATAACAGGTAAAAAAAAGGGCAAATAAGTATGCAAGATGAGCACATAAAAGTTCGCCCCTCGGGCAATATCTCAAACTGAAGCAGCCCCTCGGGCTCACTCTCAACAACACTCTCAGCCCATCGGGCTCTCTCTCTCAGATCATTCTCAGAACAGTATTACATAGTAGCCGTTGCGGCGTGCAGCCCGATCCATATGGGTACCCACGCTCACTGTGGGGGTGCAGACTCCGGAGGGGCTCCTACAGCCCAAGCGCTAAATCACTGCGGCGTGCAGTCCGATCCAACATATATATATATATATATATATTGTTGCAGCGTGCAGCCCGATTCATATAATATACTGTTGCGGCATGCAGCCCGATCTATATAACTATCGTTGTGGTGTGCAGCCCGATCCATATATAATCCTCACATCTCGGCCCTCGGCCTCACATCACTCAGTCAGTGTATCATCACAAGCCTCTCGGACATTAGTAAAACAGTAGTCCTCGTCCCAGATTATCATTTAACATATCATTTAAGACTCAAATCTAATTAAAAGTGGCTGAGTGGTAAAATAATGGAGAAACAATATAACTGAGTTCAAGTAATAAATCAAAACAATGAGGAAACAGTGAAAATAATCCCCGAAAGATTCAAATAGTTGGCACGAAGCCCAAATATGGCAATCAGCCCAAATAGCAGTGATAACAAATAAATTCCAGTCAAATACGCAGTAAATTCATCAATCAGGACGGACCAAGTCGCAATCCCCAGCGGTGCTCTACCCCACGCCCACAATCTGGCGTGCAAGTCACCTCAATATAGCACTACGATGAGCAATTCGGGGTTTCAAACCCTCAGGATATCATTTACAATCATTACTCACCTCGATCCGGTCAAAACTCTAGCCCGCGATGCCTTGCCCGCACGAATTGACCTCCGGATGCTCCAAATCTAGCCACAATTAGAACGAATACATCACAATATGCTAAGGGAACAAAACCCAAGCGAAAATAATCAATTACGGGCACATATCCCGAAATTAGCAAAACTCGAGCCCCAGGCTCACTTCTCAAAACCCAAAAATTTTTACATTAACGGGTACCTTATCTCGCCACGAGTCCATACATATCAAGAACACTCAAATCTGAGCTCAAATGGTCCATCAAAATCCAATTTTAAATATCCAATTTCCAAGCCCTAGCTCTTCTCCTTTTTGCTATGTTTTCATGAATTTCTAGGATGATTCTACAATTAAATCATGTTTTTAGTTCATAGAACTTACCTCCAATCAATCCTCTTCAAGACCCTCTTCAATTCCCGTCCAAAAGCTCTCAAAGATACTCAACAATAGTGAAAAAAATAACTTAGACTCGCGGAGGAAATGTCCTTAAAAACCATTCTGCCCAGGTGACTTTTACTCTATGCGAACGCGAGGGCTCTCTCGCGTTCGCGATGAACAATCCTTGCCTCAGACCAAAATACCCTTTATGAACGCGATGCCCCAACCGCGAACGCGATGCTTTAACTGATACCACTATGCGAACGCGAGCCTTAGGCCGTGAACGCGAAGAACAATTCATATGGAGCCTCAATTTTCATATACACGAATGCGACACACCTCACGCGAACCCGATGCACACTTCCAGGACCCTCCGCGAACACGATGCCAAATACGCGAACGCGAAGAATAGATACTCAGGGGCGCAACTTTCTTCTACGCGGACGCGGGATCTTCACCGAGAACGCGAAGCTTCAGAACTTAACATTCCGCGAACGGGGGCCTGCCTTCGCGAACGCAAAGGCCAAATCAGGCCTGCACTGCTGCTGCACTTTTCTGCTGCATTTCCAAGTCTAAAACTCTCCGTTAGCTATCCGAAATCACCCTGAGGCCCCCGAGACCTCAACCAAAAATACCACGCATCCTATAACATCACCCAAACTTGTTCCAATCATCAAAATACCTCAAACAACGCTAAAACCATCAATTTTCATCGAATTCAAACTTAAGTTCTTCAAAAACTTCTGAAACACGCATTTGATCAAAAACCCAACCAAATCACCTCCGAATGACATGAAATTTTGCACGCACATCCCAAATCACCTAATGAAGCTACTGCAACTCTTGGAATTCCATTCCGACCCTCGGATCAAAATCTCACCTATCAACCGGAAATTGCCAAAACACTAACTTCGCCAATTCAAGCCTAATTCTATACCGGACCTCCAAAATCACTTCCAATCACGCTCCTAAGTCACAATTCATCTCCCGAATCTACCCGAACCACCGGAGATCACATCCGAGCGCTCTAACTCATAAGTCAACATCTGGTTGATGTTTTCAAACCAAACCTTCCTTAAAGAGACTAATTGTCTTATTTCCTACCAAAATCAATCCGAATTATCTCTAACACACCGAATACCGATAACGATACATGAAGAAGCATAAAATGGGGGAAACGGGACAGTACACATAAGACGACGGGTCGGGTCGGGTCGTCCTATCCTCCCCAACTTAAACAAACGCTCGTCCTCGAGTGTACCTAGAGTTGTCCTAGAAGCCAACCAATAGCTGAATGACCTTACCAAGCACATACCTGGGGGTGATCCCACGTCACCCTATCTCGTATAGGTCCGATAACTCAACATAGCTGAAATTTCACAATCCATCTAGTCCATAAACGATAAAGCCACATTGCACTCTTCCGAAA
Organism: Nicotiana glauca; assembly: GCA_026770625.1. Lineage (NCBI taxonomy): Eukaryota > Viridiplantae > Streptophyta > Magnoliopsida > Solanales > Solanaceae > Nicotiana > Nicotiana glauca. The sequence goes on along the minus strand of MU680669.1, from coordinate 56,120 downwards.
TCGTACACAAGATCAGAACCTCTCATCTATACTCAGAATAAGCCCGAACCATCTGTAATAACCCATACCTGCACCCTCGGTGCCATTACATGATAAATTACATAGCTCTAATGCTCACAACAATAACCTTTATTCGCAGAAGCTGCACACAACACCTAAATACCGATAGAGAAACTCTTATCGATTGAAATCTCATTCCAACACTTTCATATACTGCCAACGATACTGAAATACGCAATAAACCGGAACCATTTCTCAGATTAACCATTCATGAGGCCACTTCCCCTCTGGCAATTACCATAGCAAATTTGAATCGAACCTCGATATTAACCCCTTAAACATGCTGAAATTGAATCCATTTGCATTCACTGATGATCCCAACGATCCCTTCTGACCCAACACACCATCCTGGTGAAATGACACATTAATACGAGCCTAAGCCACAACTTGTATAATACGCGCACCAATAAGAAGTGGTCTGAATATACTCAAATCATGAAAAAAATGACTCGAACGAAAAAGTTGTACCTCAAGCTCATCAGTACCATCACAACACAAGGTTGAGACCCTGTCTCGCATCATAGAAATAGTACACCTGAACCTACCCCGAATGGTCATATCTCTATGTGGCCTTGCCACAATGCGCGATCCTATCCAAACACTGTTACACATGAAACACCTCAAGTCACTATGCTCAAAATCGATAGACATGCACAATTTGATGTCTAGAACCCCAGCAATTCATTGTACCCACAGTGAAACAGATAACATACAACACGCAACCCGATAGGTCATAACCAACGCTCCATTTATCGAGAAACACCCAATTACTCTTCCCGCTCGACTTTCACTATGAATCCCCAATAGAACCGCACCACATGTGCCCATAACCAATAAATCATAACGTCTGACAACACCGAAAAGCAACTCAAGATGAATACGTAGCCACATCGGCCTGCCAATGAACTCATTACCAAGGAGCCTGAAGCTGCTCCTTCCACTACTACAACTCTTGCCGGAGTCGTACAATACGGCGCCTGACACCAAATCAACATCGAAATCCACAACCTCGCCCATCCACAAGAAACGCATCCGAAACGTCCCTCAACACCGGAACTGAACCAATGGTAGAAACCTCTGCACTGACATCCATCATGAAGGCCCAATTAAGAAAAGGAGTCCCTCCCAGCCATCCGCTGGTCTTTGGAATACAAACCACTCTGCTAGAACATAATTTGATGCACCTCGCCACTCAGCCCGTGGCATTTTCCGGCATGGCCCATAGCACAATAGTCTAGAATAACCCAACATTGTGACAGCCAGTCTATACCCCAACATCATATCCAAAATCTAATATACCAAGCAAAGAAAGATCCACTCGGGCCTCCAAATCCCAATAGCCGCTAAACGGTGCCGATACACACGATCCACAACCACTACATAGTCTTCACCTAAGAACTCCCAGTCTCCAACTCCATATAGCAAACGAATCACCATACCTGATCCCAAATTCTGCCGTATGAATATATATATCACACTTCAAGTACCCAATCCTCCCACGGAAGATGTTCTAAAATTCCCCTATGCCATCATACAAACTCAGATATCAGCAGTTGATCTAACAAGAAAACGCCGGAATACTACCGAAGTATCATCAGTTTAATCACATTACCCCTTTCCGAGACAAATACTCCCATCAAATCACTTCCAATTAGCAGTACCATTTTTCTTGATTATCTGTGGCTATCCATTGCCTAAGAGTTTTATGAACTTCTTTTCAGAACTAAACTGTAACTCATCTAGCCAAGAACTTCCACTGATCCCATTTGGAAGAAATTCATTACACATCCCATGCTTCGTGTCACGACCCAAAATCCACTATGGCTCGTGGTGGCGCCAGACACCTCTGTCAGGCCAGCCAACTAACTTATCAATTAATTCCTCTTTTAATACTTTTGAAAATCTAAGGTTTTTCCTTCCATTTTTATAAATAAAAGTTCACTACTAGAATTCAAATTTAAATAATAATAGTTAGAACAAATCTGTTGTAAACCCTCCCAAAAACCCGGTGTCACAAGTACATGAGCGACTACTAATAAGAGAAATAAAATACAACATCCGCCCGGAATACAGTAGGCGGAAAGTAAATACAGTACATTGGAAGGAACTACTCTAGTTGCAGTCGCCTCAATGATGCAGCTCACCTAGTCCCAGCGTCATCCATGCTGTTACACCCAATAGGCTGCTAGAGGTGTATATATACATGTGCAACAAAAATGCATAGAAGCGTAGTATGAGTACGTAATCAACGTGTACTCAATAAGTATCTCGCCTAATCCTGAAGGGATAGAGACGAGATGGCCAACTCCGACACTCACTAGAGGTCAATTAGCAATATTCTATAAGTGCGAGAATAATCATGGATTTGTATAAAAGTTCTGATTGTGAAGCCAGCAAACGACAACAATAAATAAATGGCTTCTAAAGTCTGTTCTTTATTATCTTATCAATTTATGTCAAGCCACATAGGGCCAATTCCACATTTACAAATTTCCAAGTAACAGATAAACATGCGCAAATCATGTCGAGATCGACGGCCCGCTCCAACATAATGTAAATTGTGCACTGCCGAGGGTCGAGCGGCACGAACCATAGATGCATCTATTATCACCGAGGCGTTCGGCATGTTCCATAATTAAACACATATCCTGCTCGCGAATCATCCATGCGACGCAGGCACACATAAAGTACACGCTCAATCAGTCCAATAAGAACTTATCGGGGAATATTTATTCAAATAAAACCAATTTTCCTTTAACAATTTAAGAAATGAAGTTTAATTCTTTTAGAAATTTAGTTACTAATTTGATGTGAGTTAAGCAATTCAAGCTACCAATGTGTTCACAATTAATCCACGTACACATGCTTTTGGGCCCTAACTACTCGGACAATAGCATAATAGTAGCTACGCATAGACTCTCGTCACCTCGTGCGTACGTAGCCCCCACAAATAGGAGCACATAATCAATTACTTCACCTATGGGGTAAATTCCCCCCCCCCCCCACAAGATTAAAAAGGAGACTCACCTCGCTCCAAAGCCTACATTTCGATTCAAGAACGCGCTCAAACTTCCAATTTAGAGCCGAACGATACACAACTATTCAAATAGGGTAAGAACTAGTCAATGCATGCTTAAAAGCTCATATTCTAAATTTCCACCCAATTTTCCAACCTTAAATTCAAATTGTGTGGAAAGTTAGAATATGAGCTTTTAAGCATGTATTGACTAGTTCTTACCCTATTTGAATAGTTGTGGATCGTTCAGCTCTAAATTGGAAGTTTGAGCGCGTTCTTGAATCGGAATGGAGTCTTCGGAGCGAGGTGAGTCTCCTTTCTAATCTTGTGAGGGGGAATTTACCCCATAGGTGAAGTAATTGATTATGTGCTCCTATTTGTGGGGGCTACGTATGCACGAAGTGATGAGAGTCTGTGCGTAGCTACTATTATGCTATTGTCCGGGTAATAGGACCCAAAAGCATGTGTACGTGGATAATTGTAAACACATTGGTAGCTTGAATTGCTTAACTCACATCGAATTAGTAAGTAAATTTATAAAAGAATTAAACTTCATTTCTTAAATTGTTAAAGGAGAATTGGTTTTATTTGAATAAATATTCCCCTATAAGTTCTTATTTGACTGATTGAGCGTGTACTTTATATGTGCCTGTGTCGCATGGATGATTTGCGAGCAGGATATGTGTTTAATTATGGAACGGGCCAAACGCCTCGGTGATAATAGATGCATTAATGGTTCGTGCCGATTAACCCTCGGCAGTGCACAATTTACATTCTGTCGGAGCAGGCCGTCGACCTCGACATGATTTGCGCATGTTTATCTGTTACTTGAAAATTTGTAAATGTGGAATTGGCCCTATGTGGCTTGACATAAATTGATAAGATAATAAAGAACAGACTTTAGAAGCCTTTGATTTATTGTTAAAGGTGTTTACCTGTTTGCTGGCTTCACAATCAAAACTTTTATACAAATCCATGATTATTCTCGCACTTATAGAATATTGCTAATTGACCTCTAGTGACTGTCGGAGTTGGCCATCTCGTCTCTACCCCTACGGGATTAGGCGGGATACTCACTGAGTACACGTTGATTACGTATTCATACTACACTTCTGTGCATTTTTGTTGCACAGGTATATATACACCTCTAGCAGCCTATTGGGTGTAGCAGCATGGATGACGCTGGGACTAGGTGAGCTGCATCATTGTGGCGACCGCAGCTAGAGTAGTTCCTTCCAATGTACTGTATTTACTTTCCGCCCAATGTATTCTGGGCAGATGTTGTATTTTATTTCTCTTATCAGTAGTCGCTCATGTACTTGTGACACCAGGTTTCTGGGAGGGTTTACAATGGATTTGCTCTAACTGTTATTATTTAAATTTAAATTCTAGTAGTGAACTTTTATTTATAAAAATGGAAGGAAAAACCTTAGATTTTCAAAAGTATTAAAAGAGGAATTAATTGATAAGTTAGTTGGCTGGCCTGACAGAGGTGTTTGGCGCCACCACGACCCTTAGTGGATTTTGGGTCGTGACACTTCGTATGCCCATAGAAGATATATACATCTCCAAACCACAGTGAAACCCAACAAGAATTCTTCCCCGATTCCATTTGCACAAGCTAAACTGTCAGGTCTGAATCCTTCTAACTAGACCATACTAAACAAGCTGTCAGAACTCAAGAGCATTGCCGCAAAATACCTGCACGAATTCATTACCATGAACACACACAAAGATTTAATCATATCCTTACCATACCGATTCGGTCTTCTATCAAGATACTCCACCCATCTAAATTTCCTTCTGTTCCATCCTCAACTTGATATTTCCTCTTGTTGTAGCACCACAATGCCTCACCCAGGCTTACCACACGATACCCAAGAATGAACCACAGTGTCTGAAACCCATAAGCCGCTAAATACTCTACCTCGAATATTCCCCGAAACACCACATTCCGCAGCACTTTATTCTGAAGAACTTCCGGTGAATCTAAATCTATTGCCTTTACTTTCCTGATACTGATGCATAGAATCCCATAATTAACATAGAAATACCACAAATCTGAACCTCTTCCAATGAAAACACAGTTTCTAACCACACATGCAACTCTAAGATACCTGATTGTTCCCTGTAGATTCTTGAACACATTAGAACTATTTTCGAAAGTCATTCTCTCTTATTCAAACTGCAAATCACCTGACCTGATGGACAGAACCACCCGTGACTCATTGGAACTCCGATACCACGAAATAATATCTTCATCCCAATACAACCAAGAAAATTCCTGCTCTATACGCCGAGCATCCTTTGCCAATAACACTCTAGACATTCCGTGATTCCCATACTCTATGAAGCAGAATATGACCTTTGTCACAGTTTTGCTTCCCTCATGACATCCTCGGATCAATTTCCACAACCAGAACTGATTCGCGAGCATGCCTCAAACCAGAACCGACATAGCACATAACCGTGCAATCAACTAATCAACAGCAAAATCCCCAACTTGGCTCGAAGCCATATATTAAGACACACTCAACAGCTCATAACACCTTGACTCTAATGATGCCACAATACCATTGTGAGATTAAACTCAAATCATTTATAAGTTTGTGAAAATACAGACAATCTAGTACTGTAATCCTCTACAAATCTCGCATTCATCCCCACGTCAGTTGAGTCCACTCTCTTAAGCGACCTGAATTTTCAAATTTCAACACGTACCTTCAATTACATATGAGATCTTCTAACATACACATAAGAATCACACCACTTAAGAATACTCCGCATGAGATAACCCACCTGCTTCGCCTCAATTTAGTATTTTTGCATACCTTCCACTTTCATACACATTACACAGTCATTTAGTCTTCCTGGGCCTGAACTTATACCGCCACATGTAATGCACTCCCCTCCCCAACTAGGAGACACGAAAAAATATTCTTCACGCACCCATAACTCGGGCTACACATCCAATCACAATAGGAATCGAACCCCTAACAGTTCAACTATTATCCAGCAGACTTCTTCGTCACGACCAAGTCATATAGATACATCTCGTAGTACTAACATACTTATCACATGGATACCCAACCGCCATTCCGGCTAATAAGGACAATACCGAACATATAAGTTCAAAATACTTGCTCACATAATCAGCACCTCGGTGCTCAAGCCATAGGCAAGATCCGGCCTCAAGTCCTCCAGACTGGCCCAACATCAACTCACAGAGATCGCATCTCACCCCTTGATCGGGGAATCACAAGCCATCAAGGCACATCTGATATTGAGCGTTCATGTGCGCTTACAAATGCGTGGAAGGAATTTCAAGAATTTCTTTTCAAGCTGAATTAAGGACGCACGATAAGAATTCAAGAATGCGAAGTTTTTTTTCTAAAGGTTATGCAGCCTCTCGAGGATAAATACAGACATATCCGTACCGATCCGCGAGACTCTACTAAACCTGCTCGTGACTCGTGAGACCTAGTAACCTAGGCTTTGATACCAACTTGTCATGACCCCGGTCGCGATGGCGCCTCTCGTGAAGATAAGGCAAGCCAGACCATCTCAGAACACCACTTTTAAGCAGTTAATCAGTTCAATAACAGTTTGAATATGAATTAATGATATTAATTAACGTAATTACAGCCCAACACAGCCCAAATCGGGGTGTTACAAGTCACGAGCATCTATAAGAATGAAATTTCCACTTTACAGTCTAGAAATATACGGAACAAGGATAATGAATAACATAGGAAGACAGTGGCGCTACGAACGCTGGCAGTCACCTTGCTAAAACCTCTACAACTCTGCCTCCACGCAGCAAGTACCCGCTACCGGGTGAATAAATACCTGCAACTGCACGCGAGGTGCAGGGAGTAAAGTAAGTACTCCAACTCATTGAGTAATAAAAATAAATAAAAACTGAGCGGCAAGAAAATCACGTAAAGCAACCAACATGTTGTATAGAAGCCGGGTACAATTTATGAGAAAATAGTGAAATGTGTGAAATCTTTAGAAACGCCTTGGCTCAATTCAAATCTTTTCCTTAAAAAATGATCTTTTCAATAATTACAAAATCGATTTCAAAACAGTTAGTGCTGATAAGCACAGAAAATCCGCCCCTCAGTCACAAATACCACAGTATAACAGGTAAAAAAAAAAGGGCAAATAAGTATGTAAGATGAGCACATAAAAGTTTGCCCCTCGTGCAATATCTCAAACAGAACCAGCCCCTCGGGCTCACTCTTAACAACACTCTCAGCCCCTCGGGCCCTCTCTCTCAGATCACTCTCAGAACAGTATCACATAGTAGCCGCTGCGGCGTGCAACCCGATCCACATATCGCTGCAGCGTGCAGCCCGATCTATAGCTCACTACGGCGTGCAGCCCGATCCATATGGGTACTCGCGCTCACTGTGAGGGTGCAGACTCCGGAAGGGCTCCTACAGCCCAAGCGTTAAATCACTGCAGCGTGCAGTCCGATCCAACATATATATACTACTGCGGCGTGCAGCCCTATCCATATAATATACTAATGTGGTGCGCAACCCGATCCATATAAGTATCACTACGGTGTGCAGCCCGATCCATATATAATTCTCACATCCCGGTCCTCGGCCTCACATCACTCAGTCAGTGTATCATCACAAGCCTCTCGGACATTTGTAAAACAGTAGTCCTCAGCCTAGATTATCATTTAAGATTCAAATCTGATTAAAAGTGGCTGAATGTTAAAATAGTGCAGAAACAATATGACTGAGTTCAAGTAATAAGTCAAAACAATGAGGAAACAGTTAAAATAATCCCCGAAGGATTCAAATAGTTGGCACGAAGCCCAAATATGGCAATCAGCCCAAACAGCAATGATAACAAATAAATTCCAGTCAAATACGCAGCAACTTCATCAATCGGGACGGACCAAGTCGCAATCCCCAGCGGTGCTCTATCCCACGCCCACGATCCGGCGTACAAGTCATCTCAATATAGCACTACGATGAGCAATCCGGGGTTTCAAACCTTCATGATATCATTTACAATCATTACTCAACTCGATCCAGTCCAAACTCTAGCATGCGATGCCTCGCCCGCAAGAATCGACCTCCGGATGCTCCAAATCTAGCCACAATCAGAACGAATATATCACAATATGCTAAGGGAACAAAACCCAAGCGAAAATAATCAATTACGGGCACAAATTCCGAAATCAGCAAAACCCGAGCCCCAGGCTCACTTCTCGAAACTCAGAAATTTTCACATTAACAGGTACCTTATCTCACCACGAGTCCATACATATCAAGAACACTCAAATCCAAGCTCAAATGGTCCATCAAAATCCAATTTTAAATATCCAATTTCCAAGCCCTAGTTCTTCTCCTTTTCACTATGTTTTCATGAATTTCTAGGATGATTCTACAATTAAATCATGTTTTTAGTTCATAGAACTTACCTCCAATCAATCCTCTTCGAAACCCTCTTCAATTCCTGTCCAAAATCTCTCAAAGATGCTCAATAATGGTGAAAAATAACTTAGACTCGCGAAGGAAATGTCTTTAAAAACCATTCTGCCCAGGTGACTTTTACTCTATGTGAACCCGAGGGCTCTCTCGCGTTCGCGATGAACAATCCTTGCCTCAGACCAAAATACCCTTCGCGAACGCGGTGCCCCAACCGTGAACGTGATACTTTAAATGATACCACTATGCGAACGCGAGCCTTAGGCCGCGAATGCGAAGAACAATTCATACGAAGCCTCAATTTCCTTATATGCGAACGCGACACACCTCACGCGAACGCGATGCACACTTCCAGGACCCCCCGCGAACGCGATGCCAAAGACACGAATGCGAAGAACAAATACTCAGGGGCCCAACTTTCTTCTACGCGGATGCGGGATCCTCACCGCGAACGCAAAGCTTCAAAACTTAACCTTCCGCGAACGCGGGCCTGCCTTCGCGAGCGCGAAGGCCAAATCAAGCATGCACTGCTGCTGCATTTCCAAGTCTAAAACTCTTCATTAACTATCCGAAATTACCCCGATGCCCCCGAGGCCCCCAAGACTTCAACCAAAAACACCAACGTATCCTATAACATCACCCAAACTTGTTCCAGTCATCAAAATACCTCAAACAACGCTAAAACCATCAATTCTAATCGAACTCAAGTTTAAGTTCTTCAAAAACTTCCGAAACACGCATTTGATCAAAAACCCAACCAAATCACCTCCGAATGACATGAAATTTTGCACGCACATCCCAAATCACCTAACGAAGCTACTTCAACTCTCGGAATTCCATTTCGACCCTCGGATCAAAATCTCACCTATCAACCGAAAATCGCCAAAATACTAACTTCGCCAATTCAAGCCTAATTCTACACCGGACCTCCAAAATCACTTCTGATCACGCTCCTAAGTCACAATTCATCTCCCGAAGCTAACCGAACCACCGAAGATCACATCCGAGCTCTCTAACTCATAAGTCAACATCTGGTTGACTTTTCCAAACCACTGAATTATCTCTAACACACCGAATACCGATAATGATACATGAAGAAGCATAAAATAGGGGAAACGGGACAGTACACATGAGACGACGGGTCGGGTCGTCACAGTTACTTAACAGTCTGTTTGGATCATTGTCCCCGTCGTTTTATAATATATTATATTGTACTGTATCGTATTGTACCGCATCGTTTTATAAATATAATGTTTGAATAGATTGTATTGTTTGTCATTGTTAAATAATATTTTGATGTTTGGTTTGACTGTATCGTACTGTACTGTAACTGATAAGTTTATTAAAATATCCTCAATTATTTAAATATTGAATTTATCAAAAATTATGCATAAAATATTTTTTTTAAAATAAAACAGAAGAAGGCAAAACACCTTAAGAAAGCAGAACAGAAGAGAAGAAGGCAAAACAAAGGAGCACAACTAATTAGAATTGAGTTAAAAGCAAATTAGGAGAAAAAGTAAAATAGAAGGCGGCAAAACACCTTTAATATTGATGGCAAAAGTACTGGGAAAAAACAAAGTAGGTTAGAAGTTGGAGATTTGGAGTTAAAATAGAAAAAAAAAAAAGGTAAAGAATAAAATAGAATTGTGGAGTAATAAGTTAGGGCATAATTGGAAAGAAAAATAGAAAACGATCCCACCACACCAAATCGATTGTTTCAAAAAAAAAGGGACTTTTCATTGTTCCGGAACAATGGATTTAACAATACAATACAACCAATTTTAATGAAACAATCAAAACAAATATTGTTTTGGGATAACAATACAATACGATACAATATGGAACAACCATCCAAACAAGTTGTAAGGTGTGTTTCAAATGGTAACTGAAACAATCTACACCAAAAATAATTAAATTTACGGAAAAGGGTCTCCTTGTACTATGGTAAATTATTTAAAATTGTCCCTCGTTATACTATTGGGCCATAAAAGTCCCTACCGTCCAACTATCCTAACAAGCATGCCCTTACTTTGACGGAAGTGCCACGTGACATCCATCCTTGCCTCTTTTTAAAATCTGGCCACGTGGCACTTCCGTCAAAATAAGGGCAGATATGTTAGGATAGTTGGGCGGTAGGGAATTTTATGGCCCAAAAGTATAACGGGGAATAATTTTAAATAATTTACCATAGTAGAAGGATATATCAGACCCTTTTCCGTTAAATTTAATGTACGTTTCAAATGGTAATTGGAATGAACTACTAAGTACCAACATAAATTAGACACTCTAGCTTTATATCACCAGCAGAGTAAGCAAACCCAATCACCCTCTAACATCAAGTCGAACAAAAGCACAAAAAAAACTGAGTAAAGAAAATTTAAGGGTTTTTTTTCACTTTTGGCCTCGATAGAAACTATTTATATTTGGTAGCCAAAAAAATGTATAAATTTGTATATTTTTCGGCTATTATTTTAAGAGTAACTATATAGTGTCATTTTTCTAAAATTTAACCGTATATTTGGTTTATGGCCTTGTTATGCAAGAATTATGACACGGATTATTTAGTAAGAATTATTTTGTGGTGAATAATTGTATGAGATAGATAGTGGCAATGTTGTGTCTTATTACTCTTTCGTTTTTCATACTGCCAGGCTATTTACTTGCTATCGCTTTTGTTTTGCATCTCTCTTCTAGTTTTCGGGATGATGTTGTTATTTTTCCTATGATTTCTGTTTGTGGTACTGATATTGTCTCTTTTCGTCTTCTTGAGTCGAGGGTCTTTCGGAAACCTCTCCATTAAATAGCCCGGCAGTATGAAAAACAACCTCTCCACTAAATAGCTCGGTCTGTGTACACACAACTCGCCTCAGACCTCATTAGTAAAATTTTATTGAGTCGTTATTGTTGTTGTATTTTGTGGTGAATAATAATACAAATATTATAACGTACAAGATCGCCGATTTTGAGGTTATGTCTTTAGATATTTTTACCTACGTGTTGCTCCACATTATGTCCCTTAATTAAGATAATACATAGATTTTCATATATATTAAGTTGGTGTTAGTAATATACTATTTGACTTCCGCTTCTTCAAATCATACACCTTCCAAAGACCCCCCCCCCCAAAAACCCACCCCACCCT
>MU680669.1:11025-23359 GCA_026770625.1 Nicotiana glauca | reverse complement strand
TCAGTTGTATGCTAAGTTCTTGAAGTGCGAGTTTTGGTTGAGTTCGGTTGCATTTCTGGGACATGTAGTATCCGCAGAACGTATTTAGGTAGACCCAAAGAAGATTGAGGCAGTCAAGAATTGGCCTCGACCAGCTTCAGCGACTGAGATTCGGAGTTTCTTGGGGTTAGCAGGTTATTATCGTCGGTTCGTGCAGGGGTTTTCATCTATAACAGCCCCAATGACTAGATTGACCCAGAAGGGTGCCCATTTCAGGTGGTCAGACGAGTGGAGGAGAGCTTTCAGAAGATCAAGACAGCTCTGACCACGGCACCGATATTGGTTTTGCCCATCGGTTCAGGGCCTTATACAGTTTATTGTAATGCTTCCCGTATTGGGCTTGGTGTAGTATTGATGCAGGATGGCAGAGTCATAGCTTATGCTTTGAGGCAATTGAAGACCCACGAGAAGAACTATCCGGTCCATGATTTAGAGTTGGCGGCATTGTTCATGCTTTGAAGATTTTGAGGCATTATCTGTATGGTGTGACGTGTGAGATGTATACGGATCACAAGAGCCTTCAGTACTTGTTCAAGCAAAAGGAGTTGAATTTAAGGCAGAGGAGGTGGTTGGAGTTGTTGAAAGATTATGATGTTACTATTTTGGACCACCCGGGGAGAGCCAATATGGTGGCCGATGCATTGAGTAGGAAGTCCGCCAGCATGGATAGTCTTGCTTATGTTTCAGTCAGCCAGAGACCGCTTGCTTTGGATATTCAGGCCTTGGCCAATAGGTTTGTGAGGTTGGACATTTCTGAGCCTAGCTGAGTATTATCTTGCGCGGTCGCTCGTTCTTCATTATTGGAGTGTATCCGTGATCGGCAGTTTGATGATCCCCATTTGTTTGTCCTGAGAGACATGGTGCAGCGTGGAGGTGCCACGAAGGTGACTTTAGATGATGATGGTGTTTTGAGATTGCAAGGGCGAGTTTGTGTGCCCAATGTTGATGGTATTCGAGAGTTGATCCTAGCAGAGGCCCATAGTTTGCGATATTCTATTCACCCGGGCACCACGAAGATGTATCAGGACTTGCGGCAGCATTATTGGTGGCGTAGGATGAAGAAAGACATTGTTGCATATGTGGCTCGGTGTTTGAATTGTCAGCAGGTCAAGTATGATCATCAGAGGCCTGGTGGTTTATTTCAGAGGATTGAGTTTCCCGAGTGGAAGTGGGAGAGGATTACCATGGATTTCGTTACTGGACTTCCGGTGACTCGGAAGAAGTTTGATGCTATTTGGGTCATTGTTGATAGGCTGACCAAGTCAGCATATTTCATTCCTGTTGCCACCACCTATTCATCGGAGATATTAGTGAGATCTACACCCGGGAGATTGTTCGTCTTCATGGGGTGCCGGCATCTATCATTTCGGACTAGGGTACGCAGTTTACCTCGCGCTTTTGGAGAGCAGTTCAGCAGGAGTTAGGCACCCAGGTTCAGTTGAGCACAGCATTCCATCCTCAGACAGACGGTCAGTCCGAGAGGACCATTCAGATATTGGAGGATATGCTCCGAGCCTGTGTCATTGATTTCGGAGGCTCTTGGGACCAGTTTTTGCCTTTAGCAGAGTTTGCCTACAACAACAGCTACCAGTCCAGCATTCAGATGGCTCCTTATGAGGCGTTGTATGGTAGGCGATGTCGGTCCCCAGTCGGATGGTTTGAGCCGGGAGAGGCACGGTTACTGGGTACAGATTTAGTCCAGGAGGCCTTGGACAAGGTCAAGATCATTCAGGACAGCTTCGCTCGGCTCAGTCGCGAAAAAAGAGTTATGCGGATCGCAAGGTTCGAGTTGTAGCTTTCATGGTTGGTGAGTGAGTGTTGCTCCGTGTATCACCTATGAAGGGCGTGATGAGATTTGGGAAGAGGGGCAAGCTTAGCCCTAGGTTCATTGGGCCATTTGAGATTCTTGATCGTGTGGGAGAGGTGGCTTACAGACTTGCTTTTCTACCTAGCTTGTCAGCCGTGCATCCAGTGTTTCATGTGTCTATGCTTTGGAGGTATCACGGTGATCCTGCCCACGTGTTAGATTTCAGCACTATCCAATTGGACAAGGATCTGTCCTACGAGGAGGAGCCGGTAGCTATTCTAGACCGGCAGGTTCGACAGTTGAGGTAGAAGAGTTTCCCTTCAGTGTGTGTTCAGTGGAGAGGTCAGCCTCCTGAGGCATCAACCTGGGAATCCGAGTCCGATATGCGGAGCCGTTACCCTCACCTATTTCCTGACTCAGGTACTTCTTTCTTTTGTTCGTTCGAGGACGAACGGTTGTTTTAGAGGTGGAGAATGTGACGACCCAAAGGGTCATCATCGTATTTCTCCCTTTTTCTGCGCTTTCGAGGCCTTGAAAACCTCACTTTTAGTTGCCTCGATTTGCGTGCACAGTCCGAAAAGCTTTTATGTGAAATCTGTGAAAACTTTGAAGAATTTTGATATTAATATGGTTAAAGTTGACTTCGGTCAACATTTTTGGTAAATGGACCCGGATCCGTAATTTTACGGACCTGGAGGGTCCGTAGAAAAATATGGGACTCGGGCATGTGCCCGGAGTCGAAATCTGAGGTCTAGAACCCGAGTAAAAGAATTTTTCTGTTAAATTGTTTTTCTGAAATTATTAACGAAAATGGAAATGAAAATTGATTAGAAGAATATGGTATCGGGCTCGTATTTTGGTTCCGATGCCCGGAACAAGTCTTATATATTGTTTAAGCACTTTCTGTGAAATTTGGTCAAAATCGGACGTCGTTTGACGTGTTTCGGATTATGAGTTCCAAGTTTGAAAGTTAAGAAGTTCGAAATGAAAATCATGTGTTTTGAGGCTCGATTCTATGTAAATGATGTTATTTTGGCGATTTGATCGCACGAGTAAGTCCGTAGGATATTTTTGAGGTTGTGTGCATATTTGGTCTGGAGCCCCGAGGTCTCGGGAGAGTTTTGGATAGGCACCGGTTTGCATTTTCTCATTTATAAAAATCTGGTATCATTCAGTTCTGCAGGCTTCGCATTTGCGAAGCCAATATTCGCAAATGCGAACTCGCAATTGCGAGCTTCTCATCGCAAATGCGAACTTTCACCTGGGCAGCGATCTTCGCAAATGCGAAGAAAATTATCGCAAATGCGAATGACTGTCCACAAATGCGGATGTGAACCTTCGCAAATGCGACCTTCTGGTTCGCAAATGCGGAAGTTGGTAGCCTAGTAAGGATTCGCAAATGCGAGTCCAGCTTCGCATTTCCAACATTTGGTCGGGGTTCGCAATTGCAAACCCCAGTTTGCAATTGCGACATCAGAGGCTCTGCAATTCCATACTTAGTCGAATTTTAAGTCATTTTTCACCATCCTTTCAAACATAAAACACCATAGGCAATTTTTCAAGCACAAACCTTCTTCCAAATTATTTGTAAGTCAACTTTTACTTAATTTCTTCAATCTTTAACATCATTTATCATGTTTTCATCTTAAAACCAAGGTTTTTCATGGGTAAAAATGGGAATTTCGGGTAGAACCTAGGTTTTCTTAAAATTATTTGAGGTCCGATTTCAAAATAAGTCATAGATATGAACTCGTGGGGGAATGGGTAACCGAGTTTTGGTTCGAACCTCGGGTTTTGACCACGTGGGCCCGGGGGCATTTTGGAAATTTTTGAGTAAAACTTTGAAAAATTCATTTTATGCACTCAAGTTGATTCAATTAGCATTTGTTGATACATTCAAGTAATTTGTGACTAGATTCGAGCGGATTTGTGGTGAATTCGAGGGGTAAAGCTATTCTAGAGGCTTGAGTGGATTTTTAGAGCATTTAAGGTAAGTGTTTGATCTAACTTTGGCTTAAGGGAATAGGATTAGAGTATTCTGGATTGCTATTTGCTAAATGATCGTGTACGGTGTATAGGTATGGTGACGAGTATCTATACACCGGTGTCTAGCTTGACCGTGAGTCTTTGTGGTTAGTTGTTCTTGGTACATTTGGAACTCTTCCAAACTAATTAATGAATTCTGCCTAATGTGAAGAGTTGAGGATAAATTGTGAGTTTGTGAATTCTTTGGAGCGTTGGCTCGAACGATAAAATATTATTGAGTAAGAAATGAAAGAGTTAGTATTAAAAGTGATTAAATCCCTTGCCGGGACGATTTGAGTATATTGATTATCTCCCTTGCCGGGATGTGAAAGTTATTGTCATTGCTCCCTTGCCGGGACTTAGTTGTTTAATTGTGTTTTTCCCTTGTCGGGACATTTCTCATTACTATTTATTCCCCTCGCCCGTTTGGTTGTGATTGTTGTTTGGGTGAGGAAGAGTGATAATGCACGAAGGGTCATTCCGTGCCATTTTTTATTATATTTGCACGAAGGGTCATTCCGTGCCATTTTTGATTATATTTGCACGAAGGGTCATTCCGTGCCAGTGTTGATTATATTTGCACGAAGGGTCATTCCGTGCCATGAAATGAGAGTTATGTGAGGAAAGCACGAAGGGTGATACCGTGCATTTTGTTTGATTGCTTTGGGTGAGGATGGGAGTAAAAGCACGAGGTTGATGCCGTGCAACTGTTGGATTTTCTTATCTCCGTTAATTATTGTTGTACCCTGTTTCTTATTTAAGTTGATGACTTTTATATCCGGATTGTTCTTTCCCCCCTCCCCCAGCATGTTTTTCCCTTCTCTGTTAACTGTTTAGTCTTTGGTATTTCTTGCGTTCTTTTGCATATATAGATATTGAACTGCACAGGTTGATTTGGTAGTCCTGTCTAGCCTCGTCACTACTTCGTCGAAGTTAGGCCGGGCACTTACCAGCACATGGGGTCGGTTGTGATGATGCTACACTCTGTGCATCTTTTTGCACAGATCCAAGAGCAGCTTTTGGACAGCAGCAGTAGGATCGCCCGGGAGCTGTCTTCAGTCTAGGGACTCACGAGGTAGCCTAGCCGGCGTTCGTAGGTCGAAGTCCCTTCTATATTTTGTTTGTTTTCTTTGTTTCGAGACAAACAGTATGTAATATCATTTCAGACTTGTTTTTAGTACTTTATAGCAGTCCGTGAGCTAGCGACACCAAATTTTGGGTAGAGATATGTTTTAAACTTCCGCATTTTGATTTCATTTCATTTAAACTTAAAGTCTTCCGCTCTTATTTAATTATTTTTCTGTATATTCATATTGTTAAGATTTATCAGAGAAAGTTTAAAGTTTGGCTGGCCTAGCTCCGTTAGTAGGCGCCATCACGACTCCCGATGGTGGAAAATCCGGGTCGTGACACATTTAAAAACTAATGTAGTTCAATATGAATTTTTGTGACTAATCTGTAGGTTTTCTTTCTTAGTCAGAAGCTTCTAAAATCTTTGAGGCTACCTTCTTTCATGTTCTTACTTAACATCCAATTTAATTTTCGTTTAGTAATAAAAGAATATGTCTTTTGAGATTTTGGGTTAAAAGAGAATTTCTCACGTTTGACAAAAAAAATTCAAAGACCATTGTAATTCCTTCTACGTTACAATCAAATATTTCATGCTTAAAATGAGCTAATATTAAGAATTTTGATCAATCTATCCATACTATATTAAAAGTACGAAGCCACTTAGCGAAATATTGTTCGCCTTTTTTACTCTTTAAAAACTAATTTCATATTGGATAAATTTATAATTTTAGTTGTTTTCTTATATTTAGGACTTCTAAATCAAATAAAATTTTATTTATTAAATTTTTCCTTTTTTGAACTAGGTAAGAATCCTAATGTTTAGAACTTTAAATAAATAATATTATTTTTCCATGTTTAGATTTTGCAGAAGTTGTAAAAGTATGTATAACAACAAATATATTACAAAGCACACTGTTATGATGGATAGTGGGTACAAAGTTTATGCGTAGAACAGTGGCTAGCACATTAAAAATTTATCCCATTTTCAAAATCAACTAAAAATTTGTTATCCTTTGAATCATGGAAGAAATTTTAAACATGAATTTAAAATAAATTGGTATTTTAACTGTCTAATATAAATTATTTATTTATTTAGAGAAGATGTAACATAATTGTAATCTATTAATTTTAGACGTAATATAATGGTTAATCCTATAGAGAGTTATCCCTTTTTGAAATTAATTATAATATTATTTATGAAATCATTCATTATTTAACTATGTAAGAAATCTTAATATAGGACTTTAAAATCATTTAATATTTTAATTATCTAATATAAATTATTTATTTATTTGGATAATATAACATAACTGTAATTCTTTATATATATATATGAACCATAATACATTTGCATATCAAAAATCTGGGCTACTTTTTAACCCAAAAAAATTTAATATTTAAATATAAAATTCAATAATTAAAATAAATAAAAATATTAAAAATATAAAAGATATAAAAGAGGTAAGGAAAAAGAGAGGTCACAAAAGTAGTTGACCCGAGTCAACAACACTATTATTCTACATATAAAGATTCAAAAGTGAAATATGATCATATTAGTTTTAATATCCTTTTGAACATAGAATTCATAGTATATACTTATAATTATACTTAAATATTTAAACCATGTTATAATTTTGAATCCTATTTAATTCCTTTTCAAATTTATCATAAAATAAAAATACATTTTCAAGTTAACAAACTCTTTATTAGGGTACATAAATTTATTTTTATAGAAAGAGTACTGGTAGTGAAAGAAATAAGAAAATCAATTATAATATAGTATGCGGGTCAGATTTATAAATGTAAATCTGAAGTAATAAATATGAAATAGTAAAAGATAAGGTGTATTTTATTTGAGTTGTCATAAATTAACTTTTTCTTTGTTTGCATCTATTCCAGCAAATGACCGGTCCATTTTTTATATATATTAATTATTTGTTGTAAATTGTTAACTAAACGTTAGTCAATTTTAGATTTTGCATTGTCATGTATCAAATTAATATTTAAGAGCTATAAACTAAACTTCTCATTTCCAAAACTCTAAAAGATCAAAGATTAAATTTCTTGATGTATATTATTCATCAAATCATTAAATAATATTGGTAAAAATATATTTATATTATTTATTTTCAGTACAATTTTCTTAAAGATTCTCATAAAGTCCTTAAAATCACAATAAGGCATTTGCATAATTTAATGGGACATGATTACTTCCTTTATTGAGCTATAGCGGGATAGGGTCAACATTCATTATTGTTAGAAACTTATAATTTTTTTTAAACTTTTATGACTCAAACACATTATTTGATACTCCCCCGGTCCACTTTAATAAATATTTTGGCCCTTTTTAGTGGTCCACAATATATTTTTAGGTATCAAGAAGGAATAGTTTTTTTTTGTTTTTGAAAATGGCCCTTGTAGTATTTGTTGTATTTGAACAAATTAAAATTAATATGGTTAATTTTATTGTTAATTAATGTTCAAAGGTGAATTTATTAATAACTAACAATAAAAAAATTAATTAAAGTGGACCAAAGGGAGTAATATCTATGTGATTTTTTAAATTATGTACTTATCAAAAGCGCGTACCCTAACCTTAGCGAAATATTGTCCGGTTCGCGCGATGCGCGAACACAAATTATATATGTCGTGATTCGGGTTAACTAAATTATGTGCAAATAACTTTAAAATATAAACCTTTCAGATAAAAATTATATATAATCGGTAGATATTAATTAAGAAGCTGGATATAAAACCATTTCTCAAATCTTGTAGTGGGTAGCCTTTTTTAAAAAAAATATTTGTAATAATCCAACCCCTTGATTTTACTACTCATATTTTATTTTACTATCAATATTAAAAAAAATACTAAACATATCATGTTGTGATCTGTCTTGTTTGAGCACATTAGATCTTATTATTCTAATAAAGTTCGTACTATCGATTTATGTTTCACCTCAGATTCACATATATCTTCTTCTGCACTTTTACACATTTTTTTTCCTTTTGGTCGTTGCTTATAATTATTGTATAATTCTTTACTTAATATTATTATACCGTCACGTGTTCTTTTATTAGCTTACCCTCGACTTAACGTCTTGCTTATTGCCCTTTTAATAATTATCGATAAATATAAATATAAATATATATATATATATATATATTATTTTTGAAACTTAATATATTTTTATGCTTTTATCCTCTTACTTGGAACTCTTTTATCATTTAAATCTAGCAATAATATTTTAAAGTACTATTTAATTTATTTATTTTTAAATTAATTCAAATATGAGTTTCCTCGTACAATCTCTATTTTTGTCTTTATATATTCTCTTCCCTGCTATAAAATTCTAATTAGCTTTTTTCACATTTATATTTTACCTACAATTGAAATAATATCACATTTTCTCTAATGCTTCTAAAATATAAAATTATAAAATAGAAGAAAATAGATCATGTGATTAGTGAATAATTATAGGAATCCTTATTTTTGAAAAGCTTTCATAATCTATTTACAATAAAAAATAATAATATAAGAGGCAATCTTAACTGATGTTTATCATAAATAAAATTTGATCAAATCTAATTTCTCTTAATCCTTATTAGATTTGTCTAAAACTATTTAGATTATGTCTAAAAAGTGCCAAGTGGCATTTTCTCAATACGCCACTTGGCTTAATGTCATGCTCTAAATTCAAATTAATTCAATTTACTAATAACATTTTTAAATATTCTATATTTGATATATTTTATTTTTAAACTAATATTTTATATAAATATTATTACATTATCTCTAACTTATTGTTATTATTTAATATTTAAAAATTTAATTATTAGACTTGATGTGACCGTATCCACGCTATGACCTTTTTACCATAATAGATAATAAAAAACAAAGCTTTCTCAACTCAAATTTAAATAAGGTTTATCCTTATTTTTTCTTTGTGATGAACTTTTTGATTTTCTCTATTTATTTTTTTAATTATATTACTAAATACTTAATAGTATTCCATTATCATGTGTCTCTTTATTAGCTTGTTTGTATTTAATATCCACCTTTACCATACATATTTTAATATATACGGATAATAGTTAAAAGTTATTTTAGTAGTAACTTTGACTTTATTGCTCATATTCTAAATTATGATTTTTCTTATCATAATTTAATTTTTTTAAATCTCAAATTCAAATAAGTCTTATCCTTATATTTATTAAATTGGAACGCATTTTCAAACAATTATCTTATGTTTTCAAACTTAAACTAATTGCACTGAATTCATATATTAATGATAATTTTTTTTTATTTGTTTGAAAACATTATATCTAATTGTTGTAATGTTATTTTCACTATCATTTTATTTCTCTATGTAATGTTTCTAAAATATAAGAAATGGATCATGTGATTAGTGAATAAATTGTAGGAATCCTTATTTTGAAAAGTTTTCAGAATATACTTACTGTAAATATAAGAGGCACTATCCTTATTTTGAAAAGCTTTCAGAATATACTTACTGTAAATATAAGAGGCAATATTAATTGATATTGACCATAACTAAAACAATGTTATTAATTTGATTTTTTAAGCACTTACGTTTAATTGGATGAAAATCCAATTAATTAATAAATGTACATGTAGACAGATTCCATAAAAATTCATCCAATGTACATGCAAACAGATTCCATAAAATAAGCTCCTTTCTTTTATGGTCCAAAGTTACCATTTCGAAATTTCAATGAAAATATTTAGATTATCAATTCAAAATCTTTATATAGATTCTCATTAAATTTTTCTCAAATTTTTATCCTAAAAGTGCCAAGTGGCATTTTATCAATACGCTACTTGACTTAATGTCATGCTTCACTATTCTCCTTTTAATATAATATAGATTTACACTCGATAAAATCATCATTTAAATTTTCTCTTAATATTTAAGAGTTTTAAATCAACTAAAACTTGAAAGTGCTACTATATAGGAAGTCCAAATATGTAGGATATTAAAATTAATTAAATCTTTACCTTATATAAATTAAAATATTCACTTATTCTTTTATTTACGTAGACCTACAAATTACGAACATACATATATGACTTTGATAACCATTTCAAAGTTCCAATTGGATGTACACTTCTTTTCTAATTTTTAAATATTTAAATTATTGTATATATGTAAAATTATATAATTATTTTCTCAAAAAACATACTTCTATCGTTAAAGTATAGTCCATATTTTGATTACCTATAACTTTACTATTTTCTAACGGTAAAAGCCTATATCGTACTATGAATAATTGTAAAATATAATATTTTAAACAATATGGGAGAAAAAGATGAAAACATAATGAAAAACTATATATACTGATGGATTATTATATGCAGCGGAAGCAATCCCAGTGTCAAAATCACATGTAATCTAGACAACTAGCATAAACGGGATTTCACGGGTTACCTCTTGAAGCGTGAACATATCTCTTCTACCACGTGAGCCTTCAGTTCCATAACTTCTCAATGGAATCTCCATCAACCGCACAATCGTGATCCTCGAACGTTCCACGGTCTTCTACTGTGTTGTCCAAATAATACCCGAAATAGCAATTTCGTGTGGGAGAAATTTTTAGAAAAACTTGGCTGAAAATTTCAGCCACCATGTGCTCTCTCCTCTAGGTGGAAAACCTTATGTATTTATAGCACAAATTTTAAGGGTTAAAACCCTTTTACAAAACCTGTTAGGTTTTCCTTCCACCAGAAAAAGGATTTCTTTATTTCCTATTATTTAGGTACAGTAGGGACCACTGAATTTAATTAACAAAGCTCCAATTATGGAATTAATTTCTAATTTTCGAAATTAATATCTACCATAATTAATTATGAATTATTCCACTAAAAATTCGTAATTGCACTCCTTATTCAATTTCGAAATTCATCCATTAAATCTTATTTAACTCCCCATGTTAAGATTCATATACTAATCAATCAAAATTACTGACGATTTAATTTATTGATTATTTCCTTTTGACTTTTTCTTAACTTATTTCATGTGTCGGATACAAAATTCACCGGCCGGATTTACACATGAAAACTTATAAGCTTTCATAAAGGTGTATCATCAATCTCTAAACCGAGACATGGATTCCATCAACTAACTATTACTTCGCCAATGCACATTGTTATTATCCAATTTACCAGGCATATTGACACACGAAAGAATCTCGCCTTTTAATAAATTAAAATAATAATAATATATACAGCTAATAACAATTATACCAAGATTAAGAGTATAAGTATATTTAATGGCTAGAGAGTTTATTTTATTAAGTCAGTATAAAATACTTATCTCTACCTGGTCCGTTCAATACATACAAAATGTACTAGCACAAGAAGTTGGAATTAAACCATTCCCATAATCAAGATAAATTATATTTAATCTTGTGCTACAATCATTCCTAATGGTTTGTCCAATTCCATCATTAGATTGTGAACTCAAACTTTATACTTATAAGAACCGATGATTTAATCTTCCGTGTATAAGTTAAACTCTATGCACTAAATCATCTACTATATAAGCAAAGGACACACATTAATATATGATCTATTTAAAATTTTATTAAAACTGAATAAATAATTATTTCATAATAAATATTATATCTAAACCAAATATATGGTTAATAGTATATATCCCAGCAATCTCCCACTTAGACTTTTAACCATGATAATTATTAGAATATACTATATCCAAATGCATGGTTAATAGTATATGCCCCAACAATCTCCCACTTAAACTCATAACCATGAGTCTACAACTTTTTCAGGCATTCTTTTACATGACTATTAAAAGTCTTCACCAAATAAGGTTTTGTTAAAGAATCTTGTCACGTTATATCTGATGCAATATTTGTCCAGTAGTGCTTTGTTGTAACCATCTAGTTTGATATTAAACTTTTCAGGGATCCTGTTACTGAAACTATCCCAAGAGTGTACACCGAACTATGATTTTCTTTAGCATTCTCCCACTACGATGAAGTACTACTAATATTACCTTCATTACCTTATGGCATTGAAATATTAGTGACTTCTTACTATAGTGTTCACTGTTCAACCATCACTCCCATTCGATAAAGGCATATTATGTCTATTAACGTACTCCCACTCCTCAAATACAATGGAACGTCAATTCCGACTTGTGGGTTTTGTTCTTGAACGTCAATTTGCCTTATTTTCTTTAGGACAATGAAATAAAACTCCATTCGTTTTCTTGGATATTCAATAAACATGCACCTATCCTTTCTTAGTTCCAACTTACTTATCTGCTTTTCCTTTCAGCACATATGCTCCTATATCTGAACATGCCACAGACCGAGCTTACATTCAGTCCACAGTTCTATAGATGTCCCAGG
>MU680666.1:52046-62703 GCA_026770625.1 Nicotiana glauca | reverse complement strand
TACCTCCTCGCGTATAGAATCTGATCAAAACCATAAGGGATACGTCACAATAGGCCAATAAACCATAACCCAATCGAAAAGACTCGAAAAATAACAAAAACCACGAAGTTGGCAAAACCCGAGCCCCGGGCCCACTTCTCCAAAAATTACAAAATTTACATTTCCGGAATCCTCGTCTTACCACGAGTCCGTACATATAAAATACACAACAATCGGAGTCCATTTGACCCCTCAAATCGTCACTTTAGACTCTCTTAGGTTCAAGCCATAACCTCCATTTTTACCCTTTGATTCCTCCAATTTTCAGTGTTTAATCCTTGTTTTTATACCATAACAACATTATTTGAGGCTACAAGTTCATACCTGATGGAATCTCCTTCGAAATCTCTCTAAATCGCCCAAAATCACCTCTTTCCGAAGTCCCAAAATGTTTTCTCACTTCTGAAATTCGAAGACACTGTTTCATTAAACCCTTCTGATATTTTCGCTTCTGCGATCACTTACCGCTTCTGCGGTGTCCGCTTCTACGGGAACTCTTTCGATTTTGCGGAAATGATAGCCCCTCACCCAAACCGCTTTTTCGATCGACCAGCCGCATCTGTGGAATCGCTCCTGCGGTCCTTTTTCCCCAGATGCGGAAATACCAGGAGCCTCAAATACAGACCTGTTGCCAAACTTCAAAATTCCCGTTTAACCTTCCGAAATCACCCCGAGGCCCCCGGGACCTCAACCAAAAGCACCAACACATCCAACAACCTTATACCAACTAGTTCCAATCCTCGAAACACGTCAAACAATGCTATAACCAATAAATTACATCGGATTCAAGCCTAGCTTTCATCAAAACTTCCGAAATGCGCATTCAACCAAAAACCCGACCAAACAACGTCCGAATGACCTGAAAATTTGCAGACATATCCAAAATCACATAACAAAGCTACTAAAACTCTCAAAATTCCATTCCGACCCTCGAATCAAAATCTCACCTACCAACTGGAATCCGCCAAAAATTCAAACTTCGCCAATTCAAGCTTAATTCTACACCGGACTTCCGAATTCAATTTCGATCACACTCCTAAGTCACAAATCACCTCCCAAAGATAACCGAACCACCGGAATTCACATCCGAGCCCTCTAACCATATAGTCAACTTCCGGTTGACTTTTTTTATAACAAGCTTCCTTCTAAGAGGCTATGTGCCTTATTTTCAACCAAAACCAATTTAATTATACCAGATCGACTCTGATACTAATATTGAGACATGAAGCAACACAATAAGGGAGAAACGGGGTGGTAACTCATGTGACGACGGGCCGGGTCATCGCACTTATCTCCTGACTCGGTGCGTTAAATGTAAAGAGGCAGGCACTGCAGCTGGTGCCCCTCGGAGCTCTTCTAGAAAGGGTGGGGTATGTGAAGTCTGAGATGGAACCTCACCATGAGACTCTCCCCTCACCATGAAACTCTCGCCGAGCCTTGGTATCTTTACTAGTAGTCTCACCAGCCACGGACTTTCCCTTTTGGGCAGCCGTACTCTTTGGAGGCATCACTAAAAATATAACATATTGTTAGGAACATGAATTCTTGTATTGCACGATCTGAGATAAAAAGAGAGGATAACATCCTATATGTCCTGTAGCCTTCTATTTATAAGTGTGGTGCACAACACACCCATAAATAAGACTCTACTAGACACAATATGTAGACAACCCTAGGACAGAACTGCTTTGATACCACTTTTGTCACGACTCAAACCGATATACCACGATGGGTGCTTGAGTCCTACCTGTCAAACACCCCTAAGAATACGTATAAGATATGAACCTGAATAACATATGTTGCATTACAAAAGTAACATACATGAAGGAAATCTTCCATCAAGGCTATACATGCAAAATACAGTGGGCGAGCCGACAAGGCTACTATAGACAACAATACATCCAAAATTGAAAGCCGACAAGGCCACAAATAACCTAACTAGACATACTGTCTACAGACCTCTAATGAAAACATAACTGTACAAAGATGGGACTAAGCCATATATATATATATATATATATATATATATATATATATATATATATATATATATATATATATATATACACACAAAAAAACATTTCATACCAAAATCAAAGCAGCTCCGGATCAAGTGGAGCACACCAACTCTCGCTGATCAGGGATCTTAAGAAGGGGGACCATCAGCTTGCCTACTTGTACCTGCGAGCATGAAACGCAGGTCCCATGAAATAGGGAACCAGTACGAAAAACGTACTGAGTATATATGGCATGGAAATTAGTACGTAAAAGACATAGATGAAACATGGAATATAGAGACACGTCTTTAAATGTGAATAATTTTATAAATCCTAAAACATTTATAATGTTTGCACATGCGTATAAATGTCATTCCATGCATAGGTATGGGTGTAAATTATATCATCAAGCCATTGAGGGTATCCCATCATATCTTCTCGGCCATTGTGGGCATTATCATCAACATATACCAGCTGACCAGTTGGTAGTGCGTATATAATACCGTAACCTTTTCCCATATCCCATATACATATATTTACATATGCATATATATAACGCTATACGGTTATGGGTAACTGCGCATGTATAAATGGGTGAAATGCATGAAAAATATGTAATAATCTGAATATTCCTTCTGGATAAAAAATTTCAACTGCGTATTATTTAGAGACCCATGAATAGAAGATAATAATAATTCTTATAAGGAATAAAGAATATAGACACCCCTAGTATTTCTATGAATAGAGTAATTTATGGAAACTATGCGTTTTCTCATTTCTTCCATATAATTTGGACCATGTGACAAGAAAGAAGGGATGGCCTTAACATACCTGGAGCAAGAAAAACTCCGTATAATATTCTGTTAGAAAACCTTCAATGATTGAACAAAATTTGCCCCTGCTTCTTAGAAATTTATGGACCAAAATTGTTTCTGGTTCCTAAAAGTTTTGGAATGAAATAACGTTTTTGGTTTCCTTGAAATTTGGAGAGGAATAACGTTTTATGGTTCCTTGAGAATTTGAGCGGAATAACATTTTTGTTTGCTCATTTTGATTCATATTGGATGGTAACCAGATAATTTAGGATAGTCATCCATACACTTTTATGCCTGGTGGATGACTACTTAGTCACTTCTTGACTTGGTGGCTTCTTGCCACGTGTTTGGGATAATTTATTATTTTTTTGTCCATTTATTAGTTAATTGGGTAATGTTCCGTTATCCGATAATTAACCAACTACTCGTATAATTTAAAAATCACCACAAATTGCTTAAAATTCTACTTATTTTTAATATACTTTATATATACTTTATACATTATACAACTATGGTCATATGGTACCTTGCATGGTACTAATTCATAATCATCCGGTATTATCGCTCGACCCGTATTTTATCCCCAATTTGCCACTTTCACGAAACTCATTTTCTTTAATTCGTGTAACCATTTATCCTTCATAACACTTATTTATCGCTTGCTATAAATAGCATAAAGACATTAATGTCAAGATGATCACATCTCCGAGTCTACGTTAATTAACTGAATACGAAATTTTTAACGTACAAAAATACGAGATGTAACAGTGAGGTTTTCTTATTTGTCCCGCCATGCACTGATGATACTTCGTATTGATGCAGAGTGGGTGCGGAGATTTGTTGCAGGTTGCATTCTCGTATTAGGGCCAACATGGCCCAAGAGGTGGAGATAGGGATTTCTTATCAGCTAGTAGTGGAGATTTCTCAGAGGATTGAGGTCTATCATCTGAGAGGTAGAGAGCAGATGTAGCAGGACAAGAAGGCTCGATTCTCTTGAGAGTTGAAAGGTGTCCCGGCTAGGGAAAGATATTAGTTTGGGAGGGGTCAGCCCAGCAGGCCCCCATATTCAACACCACTTCCGCATCGAGGTGCTCCAACGCGGCCCTATTTCCCCACAATTCCATAGATCTCTTACCACCCGCTAGCTATCCAGGGTTCTTATAGTGGGTATCCAGGTCCCACGATTCTTCTGGTTCCTACTTCAATGCCATACTGGAGAGTTCATACAGCCCACCGATTATTCAAGCTTCTTCCAGTGGGTCTACATGTCATTAGGGTCATATATCAGGGCAGCAGGTTACCACTCCAAGGGATTGTTTCGAATGCAGAGACCTTAGTCATATAAGGAAATACTGCTCCAAACTTTGGGGCAAGACAGTGTAGTAGCGTCAGCAACCTATGATTTTAGCACCGGCTGCCCAGCAACCCAAAGACGGAGGACAGACTGGTAGGGGTCATCCTAGAGGAGGAGGCCAGGCAAGGAGAGGTCAGCCAGCTCCTGCTCAGTCAGGTGGAGGCAAGCCAACCGGCGATCAGCCAAATTTTATGCTTTTCCAGCCAGACCAGAAGTATTAGCCTTATATACCATTGTCATAGGTATTATTTCTATCTGTGGTAGGGATGCTTCAGTGCTATTTGATCTCGGGTCTACCTAGTCATATGTGTCATCCCTGTTTGCTCATTTTCTTGATATTCCTCGTGAATCCTTGTGTACTCATGTTCATATGTTCACTCCTGTGGACGATTCAGTGGTTGTGGATCAGATCTACTGGTCCTCTATGGTCACATTTTATGGTTTAAGACTAGAGCAGACCTCGTGTTGCTTGATATGACCGACTTTGAGGTCATCTTGGGCATGGATGGGTTATACCCATACCACGTCGTCCTAAATTACCATGTTAAGAGTACTACTTTAGCAATGCTAGAGTTGCAAGGTTGGAGTGGAAGGGTTCCTCTGTTAGTAAATCTAGTCAGGTTATCTCTTTTCTGAAGGCTCGATATATAGTCGAGAAGGGTTGTTTGGCTTATCTAGCTTATGTTCGGGACACCATCGCAGAGTCTCTGAGGATTGATTCGGTTCCAATTGTTTGGGATTTCATTGATGTATTTCCTTCTAACCTCCCTAGCATGCCACCAAATTATGATATTGATTTCTGTATTGATTGGTCTCTAGGCACCCAGCCTATATCTATCCCACCGTACCGTGTGACTCTGAAAGAGATGAAGGAGAAGCTTCAGGGGTTGTTATCAAACGGGTTTGTCAAATCGAGTGTGTCACCTTAGGGCGCATCAGTGTTGTTTATGAAGAAGAAGGACGGGACTATGCGGATGTGCATTGATTACCGCCAATGAACAAGGCTACCATCAAGAACAAGTACCTATTTCCGCGCATTGATGATTTGTTCGACCAGTTGTAGGGTGCTAGGGTGTTCTCTAAGATCGACTTGAGATCAGGGTATCATCAGCAGAAGGTTCGGTACTCAGATATTCCAAAGACTGTTTTCCATACTGGGTATGGCCATTATGAGTTTCTGGTGATGTCTTTTGTCTTAACTAATGCCCTAATGGAGTTTATGGACTTGATGAATAGAGTGTCCAGGACTTATATTAACTCCTTTGTTTTACTCTTCATTGATGACATCTTGATATACACACATAGCCTGGGGGAGCACGAGCAGCATTTTAGAGTAGTGCTTCAGACCTTGTGAGAGCAGAAGTTGTATGCTAAGTTCTCCAAGTGTGAGTTTTGGCTAGAGTCAAAAGCATTCTTCAGACATATTGTATTAGGAGAGGGAATTAAAGTGGATCCCAAAAAGATTGAGGCAGTTCAGAGTTGGTCACGTCCTGCATCAGTGATTGAGATCAAGAGTTTCCTGGGGTTAGCAGGTTATTACCGTCGATTTGTGCAGGGATTTTCATTCATTGCATCATCTCTGACAAGATTGACCCAGAAGGGTGCTCTTTTTTGTTGGTCTGATGATTGTGAGGTGAGCTTTTAAAAGCTCAAGATAGCTTTGACTATAGCATCGATTCTAGTGTTGCCTTCCGGTTCAGGGATATATATGGTTTATTATGATGCTTCACGCATTGGCTTGGGATGTGTATTGATGCAGGAGGGGCGAGTTATTTCATATGCTTCATGTTGGCTGAAGATTCATGATAAGAATTCCATGTGCACGACCTAGAGTTAGCAGCAATTATCCATGCTCTTAAGATATTGAGGCATTATTTGTATGGGGTATCATGTGAGGTTTATACTGATCATCGCAGCCTACAACATTTGTTTAAGTAGAGGGATCTCAATTCGAGGCAGCGTAGATGGCTTGAGTTACTAAAGGATCATGATATCACTATTTTTTATCTTTCGGGCAAGGCAAATGTGGTCGCGGATGCCTTGAGTAGGAAATCAGAGAGTATGGGTAGCTTGGCATTCATTTCAGCGGAGGAGAGGCAACTAGCTTCGGACATTCAGTCCTTGGCTAACAGACTTGTGAGGTTGGAAATTTCAGAGCTGAGCAAAGTCCTTGTGTGTGTTGTTGCTCAATCTTCATTATTGGGGCAGATCAAGGCTTAGCAATTCGATCATCCACATTTGGCAGTTCTTAGAGAGTTGGTGCTACAGGGTAGTGCCAAGGAGGTTTCTATTGGTGAGGATGGTGTTTTGCGGCTTCAGGGCTTCCTATGTATTCTTAATGTCGATGGCTTGACGGAGAGGATTCTAGAGAAGGCACAAAGTTCATATCATTCCATTCATCTAGGTGCTACGAATATGTATCATAACCTGAGGCAGCATTATTGGTAGTGGCAGATAAAGAAAGACATAGTTAAGTATGTGGCTTGGTGTTTGAATTGCCAGCAGTTTAAGTGTAAGCACTAGAGGCCAGGTGGCCTAATTCAGCAAATTCCTATACCTGAGTGGAAGTGGAAGCACATCACTATGCACTTCGTAGTTGGGTTATCGCAGACATTGCGAAAGTTTGATGCAATTTGGGTTATTGTCGACAAGGTTTACCAAGTCGTCACACTTTATTCCGATTGTGACTACTTATACTTTAGAGAGGTTTGGCTCAGATCTACATTGATGAGATATTTCGGTTACACGGTGTGCCTGTTTCCATCATATCATATAAAGGCCCTCAGTTCACTTCCCATATCTGGAGCGCCATACAGAGTGAGTTGGGGACCCATGTAGAGCTCAACTTAGTATTTCACCCGCAGACCGACGGGCAGTCGGAGAAGATAGTTCATATTCTGAAGGACATGCTTAGAGCATATGTGGTTGACTTTGGAGGGCAGCAGGATCGGTTCTTTCCTTTAGTCAAGTTTTTTTACAATAACAGTTATCAGTCCAGCATCAAGATGGCTCCATTTGAGACTTTATACGGTCGGTGTCGTTCTCCTATCAGGTGGTTTGAGCCTGGTGAGGCTAAGTTGTATGGTACATATTTGGTGAATGATGCCTTTGAGAAGGTAAAGTTGATTCAGGAGAGACTTCGCACAGCTCAGTCCAGACAGAAGAGTTTTTCATATCAAAAGGTGCGGGATGTATCGTTCATGGTCGGCAAGAAGGTTCTCTTAAAAGTCTCGCTAATGAAGGGTATTGTGAGATTCGGGAAGAAGGGTAAGTTGAGCCCCAGGTTTATAGGCCCATTAGAGGTGTTGAGGCGAGTTGGGGAGGTTGCCTATGAGCTTGCTTTACCCCTAGCATATCGGGCGTCCAACAAGTTCTTCACGTGTCTATGCTTTGGATGTATCACGCCGACTTGTCCCATGTGTTAGATTTCAGTATCACTCAGCTAGATGAGGGCTTGGTTTACGAGGAGGAGCCAGTTGTCATTGTTTACAGACAGGATTGCTAGTTGAGATCCAAGAGGATTTCTATGGTAAAGGTCCGGTAGAGGGGCCAACCAATCGAGTAGGCGACCTGGAAGTCTGAGGAGGACATGCGGAGTAGATATCCACGCTTATTTAGAACTTCAGCTATGAATCTAAACCCGTTTGAGAATGAACGTTTGTTTAAGAGGTGGAAAATGTAACAACCCAAGGGGTCGTTCTGCTTTCTAGAACCCTGTTCCACTAAATAAGACATCACGTACTTGTTTTTACTGATTTATCTCTTGAGGGGATGGTGGGTTCAGGATTTGGAAAAATTTGGGTTGAAATTAGAACACTTGATTCCTTAAAGTTGGCTTGAAAGGTCAAGTTTGACTTTGGTCAGCGTTTTGAGTAAATGACCTCGGAATTGTAATTTGAAGTTCCAACAAATTTGTATGATGATTTCAGACTTGGGCGTATGTCCGGATCGGGTTTTGGATGACCCGGGAGCATTTTGGCGCCTAGTAGTGAAAGTTGATTTCTTAAGGATTTTGAAGTTCTTAAATATTTTATTTCGAGCGGGTTTTTTTGTTATTGAGGTCTGAACGGAATTTCATTACCAGGAATAGTTTTGTATTGTCATTTAAGACTTGCACGAAAAATTTGGTGTCAATCCTAGTAGTATAAGTGTGTTTCGTTGTATTGGATGTGCATTGAAGATCTTGAAGTTAATAAGTTTGATTCAATTGGTTTTAGGGGGTGATTCTTAGATTTAGTGTTGTTTCGAGCATTTTGAGAATTCGAGCGAGTCCATTTTATGATTTCAAACTTGTCGGTATGTTCGGGCGGGGCCGGGGGACTCCTAATGTCAATCGGACGAGGCTCGAGTTGAGTTAGAAGATTTTGAAAGGAGCTGAAGCTCCATATTGCAGTCATAACCGCACCTGTGGTTGGCCAGCCACAGGCGCGAGACCGCAGCCTAAGGGGAGGAGCCCAGAAATCGCAGGTATGGATCCTCTTCCACAAAAGTGGAACTGCAAAAGCGGAACCACAGGAGCAGCCCCTAGACCACAGATGTGGCCCCAGCAAGCGTAGTCTAATTTTGCATATGCGGAAATTTTCCTCGCAAAAGCGAGACCGCATATGTGGTCCCCTTACCGCATGTGCAAAAATCGTTGAAGGTAATGCCTTCATTTAATGTAGGAAATGTGTCATTTTTGACACATTTCATTCATTTCATGGGCGATTTGGAAGCTTCCAAATAGAGGATTTCAGCCTAGCATTGTGAGCTCAGTTATTCCTACATCATATGAGTCTAATACATAGTTTAGGGGTAGATTACACCATGTAAATTAGTGAAAATTATGGGTTTAGATTAAAACCAAGGGTTTTGAAAAAAAATAAGATTTAACCAAGAAATTTATTATGGAATGAAATAAAAATCATATATTCTTGATCCTTAGGTTATGGGTAACAACTTCCCTAAAATATTTTCGAAATCCGGACACGTGGGCCCGGAATAAATTTTAGGAAACTTATATTTAGGGTTGGAAAATTACTTTAATAGTTAGAATATGAACTATTGAGCTTGTATTGACTAGTTCTTTCCCCGTTTGAAGAGTTTTTGGTTCTGAACTAAATTGATGGTTTGACCACGTTCTTGAAATTAAAAGTAAGCTTTTGTAACGACCCGACCGGTCGTTTTGAGTACTTGCGCTCCGTTCAGCAGTCGGAGGCCATGAACAGCTTCATTTCAGGTATTATGACTTGTACGCGTGGTAAGAATTTGATTTCGGGAAATTCGGAGTTAATTTGGGAAGAGAATTCTCATTTCGGAAGCTTAAAGTTGAAAGAATGAACTAGGATTAGAATTTTTAGTAAACGATCGCGGAATCGGGATCTGGAAGTCCCAGCAGGTTCGTATGATGATTTCGGACTTGGGCATATGCCCGGATTGGGTTTTGGATAACCCGGGAGCGTTTTGGCGCCTATTGTGGGAGTTAGCATTTTAGAAGAAATCTCATAAGCTTGGTTTGAAGTTCATATCGGTGTTATCAACGTCCGTTTGGAATTCCGAGACTGTGAATAGCTACGTATAGTGATTCTGGAGTTGGGGGCGCGATCGGAAGTGAATTCTGAGGTCCGTAGACCATTTTGAGGCCATTTGGCTAAAGATAGAAAGTTGAAGGTTTTGGAAAGTTTGGCCAGGGGGTTGACTTTTTGATATCGGGGTCGGAATCAAATTCCGGAAGTTGGAGTAGGTCCGTAATGTCAAATATGACTTGTGTGCAACATTTGAGGTCAATCGGACGTGATTTGTTAGGTTTAAACATCGGAAATAGAAGTTGAAACTTCAAAGCTCATAAAGCTTGAATTTGGGGTGTAATTCGTGATTTTAGCATTGTTTGATGTGATTTGAAGCCTCGAGCAAGTCCGGAATGTGTTTTGGGATTGGTTGGTATGTTTGGTTGGGGTCCCGGGGGCCTCGGGTAGATTCCGGGTGGTTAACAGATCAAAAATGGGATTTTTGAAAGAAACATGCAGCTGGTATCTGGTATAACCGCTTCTGCGGAAATGGGACCGTAGAAGCGGCCCCGCAGAAGCGGGAAAGAGCTCGTAGAAGCGGAAAGGGAGGCAGGCCCAGGTAGCCGCAGAAGCGGCCCAGGGACTGCAGAAGCGGTTCCGCTTATGCGGCCCCCAGACCGCAGAAGCGGTCAGCGCCCTTTTAGCCCAAGCCGCTTAAGCGGCCAAAATGTCGCAGAAGCGACACCCGCATAAGCGATCATATTGTCGCAGAAGCGGAAATTTGTTGGGGGCAGTGACTTGTTTTAAACGGGATTTTAGCTCATTTTTCCCATTTTGCATGGCTTGGGGGCGATTATTAGAGAGCTTCAAGGAGAGATTTCATCACCAATATTGAGGTAAGTTACCCCTATTTATTTCCAAGTTAAATACAAGACTATACCATGGATTTAAGCATGAAAATTAGAG
>MU680666.1:0-50919 GCA_026770625.1 Nicotiana glauca | reverse complement strand
CCTGCAGCTAGTGTAGTTCCTTTCTGTACTTTGATTATTTATTTCCTGTCCATTGTATTCCGGACAGAGGTTGTATTTTATTTCATTATCAGTAGTCGCTCATGCACTTGTGACACCGGGTTCTGGGATGGTTTTCGAAAAGTTGATTTAATTGTTATTGTTAATTTGAATTGACGCAAAACCCTTTTATTGGTAAAAATGGAAGGAAAATTCTAGAATTTGATGTATTTAAAAAGGATTTTTAAATCGGCAATCTAATTGGCTAGCCTGACAGCGGTGTCCGGCGACACCACGACCCTTAGTTGATTTTGGGTCGTGACAGCTTTGGAGTAAGGTGGGTCTCCTTTATGACCTCGTAAGAGGGAAATAAACCCCTAGGTGAAGTAAATAAATGTATGTGATTATTTGAGGGAGCTACATACGTACGTGGTGACGAGAGTCCGTGCGTTACTACTATTATGCTAATTATCCAGGTCGTTTAGGACTCGTATCATGCCATAAATGCAAATGTTTACATTCTTGCTTGCTACTGATATCACTTAGAAAATTCTAGGAATTGTAAATAAATATAAACGAATTTACGCACTTCTTGAGGACTTGTATGAATTTATTTGACTATAAATGAGCAATGTGTGCTTACTTGATAGTAATTGCTATTTGTGGATGGGGCCGATCACCTCGGTAAAAATAGATGCATCTATGGTTCGCGTCATTCTACCTTCTGTGTGTGTGTACAGTTATTATTATGTTGGACCAGGACGTACGACCTTGGCATAATGTGCGCATGTTATTTGTGTGAAATTTATCTATGATTTACCCTGTTTGAATGCTTTGAAGTGCAAATTATTATATGACATAACTGAAATTGATATATTGTTTTTCTTTGTTCTGAGACTGTCATTATATTCATCCTATCCATGCCTAGCGTAAACCTTAAATATTATTGATATTGACCTTAGTAAGTGTCAAGTCGACCTCTCGTCACTACTTCTTCGAGGTTAGACTGGATACTTGTTGGGTACATATTGTTTATGTACTTATATTACGCTTCTGTATTTAACTGTACAGGATCTGAAGCAGGTGCGGCTCGGGTTCTTGATTCCTGGTCGAGATCTCACGATGACTGCCCCTTCTGAGCCGTTCAGTAGCATACCGAAGATCTCTTCTTTTGTTGTTATTATCTACTATCTATTATGTTTCAGGCAGTAGAATAGTGATATTTTTGTATATTCTACTAGTTACCCTTATACTTGTGACACTAGTTCGTGACACATACTGTAGACTATTATTTTAGAATGTATTTATATTATTACGAACTTATTAATTATTAGGGGTTTAAAAGCTTAACTGTTAAGAAAATGCGGGGTTGTTTTGGTAAAATAACGAGAACCCATTTAATTAGAATTAGCTTGCCTGACAACGGTATCGAGCGCCATCCCGACCTATGATGGAATTTGGGACGTGACACAAGAAGTCACTAAAAGTTGGATCTGTTCTTACTTTTATATTTCTAGAGGAAAAAATAAGTTATTATAACTATGTTCTTTCCCTATGAGTTCTTATGTTTAATATTTTAAGGATATTTTGGTCTATTAATATTATATTCGTGCTTTTATAATAATACTAGTGAATTTATTCGCGCTTTGCACGATACAGTAACTAATTAAGAATTATTTTCTTATGAATCAAGTCGAGTTAGAGAGACAAATTTTTTTTTTTGTGTAGAGTTGAGACTTCTTTTCCCTACAAATTAAGAAAATAATTAAGAAGATCAATTTGTTGACATCAATTCATATATGTCATTCATTTATAAAAAGAAACTAAATTTTATTAAATATAAATTAGATAGACAGTATAAAAGTAATCATAGATTTTATTTATCCATTTATTTTTCACTTTTATCTTCTTTT
This sequence comes from Nicotiana glauca, assembly GCA_026770625.1. Taxonomy (NCBI): domain Eukaryota; kingdom Viridiplantae; phylum Streptophyta; class Magnoliopsida; order Solanales; family Solanaceae; genus Nicotiana; species Nicotiana glauca. The sequence continues at coordinate 49,009 of MU680666.1, read as the reverse complement.
AATACGCTGACCCTGCCTCTTCTATTTCCTACTTTTATTTATTTTCTTCACCAAATGCATCTACATTATAGTCATCAGACAACACATAGCCGAGGCTTCTCATCCCAAAATAATAATAATAAGACGAATAATGGTAGTGACTTTTATTTTAACCATAGGATAAATAAGAAAGTATAATATAAAGGCAAGTAAATGGAGAAAAAGATAGTAGAATTGTTTACCGTGAAAATGGTAACAACAATTAAGTTTGTAAATAGGATTCTAAAAATAAGTGATTTATTCCCGAGCTAGTTTGTAAGGGTGGCTAGTGCGAAAATGTGAAGTAAAATGATAAAGATCGAGTTAACCAAAGTAGTAATCGAACCAGTAAGGGGATGTTTCTCGGGCGCAAAGCCAGCCAGTAGGTACCTCGGAGCCGAGCCTCGGGCCAATCTCTGAGATATTATTGCATTTTTGGAGAAGTAGAGCAACATCAGTACCTTACAAGGTAGGGTGAGCCCTCCTTATGTAGGTGAGGGGACTCGGTATAGTACATGTGTATTAATTGCAAGAGTACAAAGATGGGACGGCTAAACGCAAGACCTCACAGTAGGGTTTGGATAGGCCGGACATGTCAGGTGTAGCCATGTACCTAGGAGACTTTCCGTTTTACCTCGACCTCGGACCTTGCTTTCTTAGAGTCGGACTTCGACGAGCCCCGAGTCTAAGCACTTGGTCGCTGCCTCCCACCCTCGGGGTCTCGGGAAAAAGCTTTCGAAACATCTTGATAGCTAAAAATCAAGTCTTATAATTTTGTCGCGTACAGATAGTCTCCGCGTTTCCCATGACGAAGTGATGAGAAATGATTCTGACACTTGACTCCTCGAGCTCCTTTTGGCGACTCCATACTGGCGATTCGGATTGCGGCGCAATCTTCTGTAATAGAAGGCGTATCTCATAGATCTTTGTTTGATGCCCTATCGTTGTAGCTCCTCGGGGCAAAAGTACTACCGTCGATTAGGTTTTTCAAGGAAGTAGTAATTGCCTCCACTGGTCAATCTTCCAGAGCCTTGATGACCGTATCATTTTTTCCCTTATACATGAGGGCGTTTTGTGGCATTGCTTCCCCCATCTCAATACTTCCGTTGGCATGCTTTTTCTTCTTCCTTCTCGTCATCTTCTTTTACCTTCGACCACCACGATGGAAGCTTTCTATCTCAAGGTTGTTAGGAGGAGTTCTTCCAGGCCGCGTCAAGGCCATCTATCAGGTCCTCCTTTTGTTGAACATAAACACGCTGTCCCGATATTGCTACGGTCGTCGGCACGTTGGTTGTTGCTACTACTATTGGCCCGAGATGGTGATGGATGGGGATTTGGTTTCATCTTTACGATCCACCACTGCTCACCTTCATACCTCGACTCAACGTGGAACTCTGCCCTAAGCCGAGAGCTTGCACAGCTTGATGCTCGAAGAAGTGTATTTGAAGTAGGCGCGAAAGCGAGACCGAGGATTGTCGGTCCGCTGTCTCTCCAAGGTTTCCTTGGCCAAAGAGGGTCTTCGAGCTTCGGAGAGCTATTGCATTTTTTCGTCTCTTCCTGCTCCCTTTGCCTTCTTTTTCATCTTCTTCTACGGAGATCCTCCAGGGGATTGAGATGGGAACCTATGGGAGGTAGAGGTCGAAGGAGTCACCCTCGAGGATACGTGATCAAGGGTGTGGCGCTTGGGGATGCCGATACCGGAGATGGACTCTCGAGAGCGGATCGGGAGCCCAGGTTTCATCATATGTACATCCTCCCGTTCCTTTGCTTTAGGTGTAGATTCTTGTAGGCCTTTCTACTTTGTATGTAATGACCGTCTGGGGCTTTGTAATCAAACGTCAAGACCCCTCGAGGGCTATTGTACTCGAATTTTTATGAATAAGAAATGGGTTTGTTGATCTCTGCTTTCGAATTTGTTCTGTTTTCGTATGCCTTCATGCCCTTCGAGGCTCTTGGTATGTATATTTTTGTGTTGCTATTCGTTGATATTTAGCTTAGACATAAGTGTTTGCCTTGATTTCTTGTCGGTCGACATGGGTTCTTTTTGGTCCCATTTTCGTCTTTTGGGACAACTATAGGTTGGTCTGATAGATTGGTGCTATAAGAGTCTCCCGAGTTATTCAGAGATGCGCATTGAGTTTTGAGGTCTCCGAGGGTACTGCCCCGGATGTAGGTCCTCTTCGGGTACCCCGGAGCCCTTATTAATCTGGATGTAGATGGTTCTTTTAGGCCACCTGAGATAGACTTCTGCTTCTCTTTTGGTGCTTGTATGCTCTTACGCCCTTCGGGGTTTTTGAATTCCTTCTTTTGTTTATGGACCATCGTAGTCTGCCATGATAGCTTGTTCTGGTCTCTAGCTGATTGGCAAGGCTGTTCCTCGATCATTTTTCTCGTACTTAGGACCGATGGAGGACCGACCAGATAAGCTCGAGCTATCGAGGCCTGTTGGTTTGTTTGGAGATCATGCGTCAGATTCTGAGGCCTTCGAGAATACTACCTGTAAACACATGATTTTTGCCCTATACGAAATACTATGATAAAACCCCAAGAAAATAGATTTTTCTTACTTATTTGCCATTTTTAGGAATTTTTGTAGATTTTTATTAATTGAAAATACCAAAATATCACGCGTGACATTTAGGCCTTACTTTTACATTTTTAGGAGTAATCGATAGTTACTTGTTTTATAAAAATTAAAAATCACAAAAAATGCTTCATTTTACACCATTTTTTAATTGATTTTTCTCTTTTAATTTAGGATTAAGTAGCTTTTATAATTTTTATAATTAGTTTAATTTCATATTTCTAGGTAATCTAGCATTTTAATTTCTAGAATTTTTAATTAAAAGAAAGAAAATAGGAAAATAAATTGAGTTAGTCTTGATGTATTGGGCTACCCCAAAAAACAAATACATTGGCCCAAATTTTTGTTCCACCCAACTGGCCCAAAGCAAAAACAACCCAAACCCAATCCCTTCTCTCTTGTTAAATAGACCCCTCACATTGAGTGACCTAGACCTAGAAAAATATGAGATGAAAGAACCGTCCTCTCTGAAATTGAGAAGAACACGGCAAAAGAGTCGAAAACTCAAGCAAGCAGCCAAAAATTAGACTCTTAGCAGCTGAAAATACTGAGCAATAGTTATACATCTAGGAAAATCTAATAGTCATTGCATTTCCGAAATGAAAGAAGAATTTCGAATCTGGAAAAATCTCTGATTTTAGCCTCAAGTTGTTTGATATTTGAAGCTGATTTTCTACACTCTCGGGCTTCGTCGAACCTCTGCTGTTGCATTGCTAGAACTGTTTGACTGAGTTTCATCCTCCAATTGTAGCTATTTCTGCATTTATTTGGTCGGCTCTATTTCAATTTATGCGGTCTAGGTACTTTCTCTTCTCAGATTTGGTGCAATGATTTTTTTCTTATGTAAATGTATCACAGATCTATAATATTTGACTGCATATTTTATTCGTTCAATTTGTTTCCTTACTTGAAGATTGAAGAATCTGAGGATTTAAGTCGATATTTCTAGAATTGACTGTATCAGTCAATGTGTTCCTACCCTACTTTAGTGCAAGTTACTTTAATCACAGGAGTGTTGATTTAATTTTTATTTTTTTCATTGAGAAAAATATTGCATTAAATACATGAAATGATGGTGGTATTAGCTTTCACATCACTTAGAAGCATTACTTATATATTAATTTTTCTCTGTGTTATAAAAGGTTGAATCTTCTATTGTCTTTTCTACATATAATTTTTCTTTTCTTTTCTTTCCTTGCCATTTTGATTTGGAATATTTCATAGTTCTTTATTTTGCTTTTCTGCACGCCTATATGCATATCTTTGTCTAGATGTCAATATCCTCCACCCTTGTAAACGTGCTTAAGTAAAATAATATTGAATAGATTTCTTATGGTAGCTTAGATATGGTTGTTTTGTCAAGTGCCCATTTCTGCACTATTTTTCTTTTAAAGTCAGTAGTTTTCATTTTAACTTAAGGTTGGCTTTAATTGAAAAGGCATCAGAATGTTGACTAAAAAATGTATTCACTTTTGAGGGTTTCTACCAAAACTGGTATATATAGTTCAGATACAATTAATTAAAAGGAATGTTGTTGGAAACAATGAAAGAGGTCGGGTCTCATGAACCTCGTAGCTTGCTTTAGGCGCGATAAATAAATCATCATAGCTACGGGTATGGTTCCCGTGACGTAGTTGTGATATCTAATTCCCAAATTCAGAGGTGCATTTCATGTGACCCGATAATAATAATTTTGGATAATAAAACCCCTTTAGAATAATTCGAGGTGCGCCATGCCGAACAAAAATGACAATTGCACAGCCCTCATTTGATTAATCTTGTTTTGTCCTTAGACTTTGAGGTGTGCCATTTAGTAAATTCCATGGCCCTCGCAAAGTTGCAAACGCGAAAAGCTTTAGGCACGTTAGTTTAATAATGTTACCTTCCTAAACTCGGGTGCACATTTATGTGACCCAAATCCAAATCCCAACGAAGTTGAAACATGTCAAAAATTACGGGTGCATTTATGTGACGTGGTTCGAGACGTATTTTCACGACGTTGCAATTCTCTTAAATAATAATAATAAAAGCGGTTCAAAGTTAAAAGGCACATAGATTAAAACATGTTGTAAAATAAGATAAATAAGCTAAATATGATAGTTGAGCGACCGTGCTAGAACCATGGAACCCAGGAATGCCTAACACCTTCTCACGGGTTAACAGAATTCCTTACTCGGATTTCTGAATCGCAGACTGTTAAACAGAGTCAAACCTTTTCCTCGATTCGGAATTCAAACCGGTGACTTGGGACACCATATATCTCCCAAATGGAGACTCTGAATCTTAAATAAAATGAATCCCGTTTCGATTGTCCTTTAATTGGAAAAACTCCTTTCTTTATTATACCCTTTTTCCGGGGTGTAGTAAAGCGGAAAAAGGAGGTGTGACAGCTCTGGCGACTCTGCTGGGGTATAATAAAGAAAGGAGTTTTTCCAATTAAAGAACAATCGATACGGAATTCATTTTATTTAAGATTCAGAGTCACCACTTGGGAGATATATGGTGTCCCAAGTCACCAGTTTGAATACCGAATCGAGGAAAAGATTTGACTCTGTTTAACAGTCTGCGATCCAGAAATCCGAGTAAGGAATTCTGTTAACCCGAGAGAAGGTGTTAGGTATTTCTGGGATCCGTGGTTCTAGCACGGTCGCTCAACTGTCATATTTAGCTTATTTATCTGATTTTACAACATATTTTAATCTATGTGCCTTTTAACTTTGAACCGCTTTTATTATTATTGTTTAAGAGAATTGCAACATCGTGAAAATATGTCTCGAACCACGTCACATAAATGCACCCGTGATTTTTGACATGTTTCAACTCCATTGAGATTTGGATTAGGGTCACATAAATGTGCACCCGAGTTTAGGAAGGTAACATTATTAAACTAACGCGCCTAAAGCTTTTCGCGTTTGCAACTTTGCGAGGGCCATGGAATTTACTAAATGGCACACCTCGAAGTCTAAGGAAAAAACAAGATTAATCAAATGAGGGCCGTGCAATTTTCATTTTTGTTCGGCATGGCGCACCTCGAATTATTCTAAAGGGGTTTTATTATCCAAAATTATTATTATCGGGTAACATGAAATGCACCTCCGAATTTGGGAATTAGGTATCACAACTACGCCACGGGAACCATACTCGTAGCTATGATGATTTATTTATCTCTCCTAAAGTAAGCTACGAGGTTCATGAGACCCGACCTCTTTCATTTTTTCCAACAACATTCCTTTTAGTTAATTGTATCTGAACTACATATACCAGTTTTGGTAGAAACCCTCAAAAGTGAACACATTTTTTAGTCAACATTCTGATGCCTTTTCAATTAAATCCAACCTTAAGTTAAAATGGAAACTACTGACTTTAAAAGAAAAATAGCGCAGAAATGGGCACTTGACAAAACAACCATCTCTAAGCTACCATAAGAAATCTATTCAACATTATTTTACTTAAGCAAGTTTACAAGGGTGGAGGATAATGACATCTAGACAAAGATATACATATAGGCGTGCATAAAAGCAAAATAAAGAACTATGAAATATTCCAAATCAAATTGCAAGGAAAGAAAAGAAAAGAAAAATTATATGTAGAAAAGACAATAGCAGATTCAACCTTTTATAACACAGAGAAAAATTAATATATAAGTAATGCTTCTAAGTGATGTGAAAGCTAATACCACCATCATTTCATGTATTTAATGCAATACTTTTCTCCATGAAAAAAATAAAAATTAAATCAACACTCCTGTAATTAAAGTAACTTGCAGTAAAGTAGGGTAGGAACACATTGACGGATTCAGTCAATTCTAGAAATATCGACTTAAATCCTCAGATTCTTCAATCTTCAAGTAAGGAAACAAATCGAACGAATACAATATGCAGTCAAATATTACAGATCTGTGATACATTTACTTCTAAAAAAATATCATTGCACCAAATCTAAGAAGAGAAAGTACCTAGACTGCATAAATTGAAATAGAGCCGACCAAATAAATGTAGAAACAACTATAATTGGAGGATGGAACTCAGTCAAACAGTTCTAGCAATGCAACAACAGGTGTTCGACGAAGCCCGAGAGCGCAGAAAATCAGCTTCAAATATCGAACAGCTTGAGGCTAAAATCAGAGATTTTTCCAGATTCGAAATTCTTCTTTCATTTCGAAAATGCAATGACTATTAGATTTTCCTAGATGTATAACTATTGCTCAGTATTTTCAGCTGCTAAGAGTCTAATTTTTGACTGCTTGTTTGAGTTTTCGGCTCTTTTGCCGAGTTCTTCTCAATTTCCGAGAGGACGGTTCTTTCATCTCATATTTTTCTAAGTCTAGGTCACTCTATGTGAGGGGTTTATTTAACAAGAGAGAAGGGATTGGGTTTGGGTTGTTTTTGCTTTGGGCCAGCTGGGTGGAACAAAAATTTGGGCCAATGTATTTGTTCTTTGGGGTAGCCCAATACATCAAGACTAACTCAATTTGTTTTCCCATTTTCTTTTTTTTTTAATTAAAAATCCTAGAAATTAAAATGCTAGATTATCAAAAAATATGAAATTAAACTAATTATAAAAATTATAAAAGCTACTTAATCCTAAATTAAAAGAGAAAAATCAATAAAAGGAAATGGTGTAAAATGAAGTATTTTTTGTGATTTTTAATTTTTATAAAACAAGTAACTATCGATTACTCCTAAAAATGTAAAAGTAAGGCCTAAATGTTATGCATGATATTTTGGTATTTTCAATTAATAAAAATCTACAAAAATTCCTAAAAATGGAAAATAAGTAAGAAAAATCTATTTTCTTGGGGTTTTATCAGAGAGGGCAAAAATCACGTGCTTACAGCTGCCCCTCTTTGCTCGGTAACATGAAGAGTTTTCATGCAAAGATAAAGTGAGCAATGTGAGGGATTTTTGCCCATTTTAAACTCCATGAGAAGCATTTTTGAAAGAGTCTGACCAAACCTTGCTTTAGGGGTTGTCTACATATCCTTGGCTATAAAGGTTTCAGGTCAGTGTAGTTCCGGAAAGTTTGGTAACTGGGACTACCAAGTGCTGTGATTCCACTGCTGTTGCTGCTGTTGCTGTTGTTACTGCTCGCTGACCTCCTTATTACACCGTCAAGATAAAAAGAAGCTAGCCTAAGCTATAATCTAGAAATTATAAAAGATCCTATCTATGCCTTTAAACTTGCTCTTGTGTTGTCTTGAACTTGTATCTTGCGTTCTTTCAATGGAATTCTTGTGGTTGCCTTGGCGAGGTTCTTTGCCATTCTTCTTGCTGATGCTCATCTACTGCAATTTGAAAATATATGTCCATTTTTCAGGGGGACTCCTGCTTAAAATGCTTGAAAAGGTATTCCCTTATTTTTCAGGTGGGCTCCTGCTTGCGAAGCTTCAAAAGGTATTCCCTTGTTCTCTAGGTGGGCTCCTGATTGCTGAACTTCAAAAGTATTCTCTTGTTCTCCAGGTGGGCTTATGATTGCAACAAAATAAACAAACAAAGAAAACTTTCTGCTCCAGTTTGGTAACTAGGTACAGCATGTTATCGAATATTAAAAATTAAAAGCTAAAAATTGAATTGCACTACCCTTGTTCTCCAGGTGGGCGCACGAATGCTGAAACTTGAAAAGTATTCCCTTGTTCTCTAGGTGGGCTCCTGACTGCAACAAAATAAATAAACAAAGAAAATTTTCTGCCCCAGTTTGGTGGCTGGGTACAGCATGTTATCAAATATTAAAAATTAAAAGCTAAAATTTGAATTGCACGCCCCTTGTTCTCCAGGTGAGCGCCTGACTGCTGAAACTTAAAATGTATTCCCTTGTTCTCCAGGTGGGCTCCTGATTACTGAACTTGAAAAATATTCCCTTATTCTCCAGGTGAGCTCCTGACTGCAACAAAATAAACAAACAAAGAAAATTTTCTGCCCCAGTTTGGTGGCTGGGTACAGCTTGTTATCAAACATTAAAAATTAAAAGCTAAAATTTGAATTGCACTTCCCTTGTTCTCCAGGTGGGCGACTGACTGCTGAAACTTGAAAAGTATTTTCTTGTTCTCCAGGTGGGCGACTGACTGCAACAAAATAAACAAACAAAGAAAATTTTCTGCCCCAGTTTGGTAACTGGGTACAACATGTTATCAAATATTAAAAATTAAAAGCTAAAATTTGAATTGCACTTCCCTTTTTCTCCAGGTGGGCGCCTGACTGCTGAAACTTGAAAAGTATTCCCTTGTTCTCCAGGTGGGCTCCTGACTGCAACAAAATAAACAAACAAAGAAACTTTTCTGCCCCAGTTTGGTGGCTGGGTACAGCATGTTATCAAATATTAAAAATTAAAAGTTAAAATTTGAATTGCACTTCCCTTTTTCTCCAGGTGGGCGCCTGACTGCTGAAACTTGAAATATATTCCCTTATTCTCCAGGTGGGCTCCTGATTACCGAACTTGAAAAGTATTCCCTTATTCTCCTGGTAGGCTCCTACATGCTGAATTTGAAAAATATTCTCTTGTTCTCCAGGTGGGCTCCTGCTTGCAACAAAATAGACAAACAAAGAAAAATTTTCTGCCCCAGTTTGGTGGTTGGGTGCAGCATGTTATCAAATATATAAAAAATTGAAAGCTAAAATTTTAATTGTACTTCCCTTGTTCTCCAGGTGGGCTCCTGATTGCTGATGCTTGAAAAGTATTCCCTTGTTCTCCAGGTGGGCTCCTGCTTAATGAATTTGAAAAATATTCCCTTGTTCTCCTGGTGGGCTCCTGCTTACAACAAAATAGACAAACAAAGAAAATTTTCTGCCCAAGTTTGGTGGCTGGGCACATGGGTGAGTGTTATTTTACCAACTATTATAAGAATTTGAAGGCTAAGTCCTATTATCCAGGGAGGTCCTGACAACTCCTATCAATTACGAACCTAAATAATCTCTTCTAAAGGTATTCCTCCCACTATATTTGTTATCAAAAAAGGTCTTAAACTACTTCCCATTATCCAGGAGGGTCCTGAAAACTTATAGTTAAAAGGCGGTTTTAACCTAAGCTATATCTATTGCAAGGTACGACTTCCACTATATCTTGTTATCTAAACAGACCTTAAAACTACGTCCCATTATCTAGGAGGGTCCTGAAAAACTCTTAATTGGATCCTATCTTAAACATGCAAACTTTAGAACTAACTTACCTTCCTTTTATGCCAAGTTATGTTTCTCATGATTGTTTTGAAATTTAAACTAAGTCCCATTTTCCAGGAGGGTCCTGAGAATTTTCAGTCATACCTGTTTTGGTGCTGCTTTTCATTACGGAGGGTTTCTCCAAAACTTCTGCCCCTGTTTCAATCAAAGAAAAATCTTGTCAGTTTAAAATGTGGTGGTTGGTTTGTGGCCTTGAACTTTGAGGACGATTGCTCCTTCACTTCCCATGATAACTGATTTCCACTTGAAGACCTTGCCTGTTTACCGACTAACCACTTTCTCTGCCGTCCTTGTCACAGGAAATACCCATTCTTTGTTCAAACCCCCATACCTTCTCTTTGTTGCATTGCTCCTGAACTGACATTTTACCCAACTTTGTGTCTCACATGAACCCGAAAGCATATTAATTGTTACCAACTTCAGTGCGCATGTTGCTCTTTCCTGAGATAACTTCGATTTCTTCTTGGATGATCTTGGTTGTCACTGGTGTACCACCCTTTGTCAATCCTATAACGGGAAATTCTTTTGATCTGTTCACCCTTGCCCTTCATCTGTTGCATTGTTCCTGAATTGATACGTTCCAAACCCTTGTATTTTACACGAATCCCAAAGCACGTCAATTACCCCCCACTCAAAATGTATGTTGTTCCTTCTTGCACTAACCCCTGGTCCGGTCCTCGAGGTCTACAACTCCCTTATTTGCCACGTTAACTTTGATTTTTTCTGGAAAGTCTTGCTCATCACTGGTTTACCACCCTTTGTCCCTCCTATCACAGGAAATTCTTTTGATCTTGTTCACCCTCACCCTTCATCTGTTGCATCGTTAATGAATTGATGTATACCAAGCCTTTGTATTTCACAAGGATCCCTAAAGCATGTTGGCTGTTACTAACTCAGTGTGCTTGCTGTTCTTTCCTGACTTATGACATTTTGATGTGTTCATCAAATCCCATTTTACGCAATTAGAAAGCTTGGTGAAAGATTTTGAAGTCATTTCTCACTTGTTATGACTAGACAGACTCAAGAAGAGGGAGCAAAATAGGGTGGGAAGAATAGAGTGAAGGAAAAGAGACGATTCCTAACAAGAAACCTACAGAGTAGCAAACCATCAGATGTAGATATCGACTCTAGCGACCTTGACATGCACCTGCAGCTTATTTTGTTTAGCAAATCTGATTTTCAGCTCTTGTTTCACCTTTTTGCCGTGAAACTGGGCTTCAATGCTCCACTTACCAGATGTGATCCATCATCCTTAGTCTACTTGTGGTGCCCGTAGGGTTTTCACCATCAAGCCTCTCTCATTTTGATTTTTCTCTCAACTCACTGTCGCCTTATGGTGCCCCGTGAAGGTTTTCACTAATAAGACTCTCTCATTTTCATCATTTTTCTTCTTGTACCGGAGTGTTGGCTTCTTGTACCGGAGTGTGGCTCTGACATGATTCACCTCTACTCGCTTGACTCGACATTTCTTGAAGACTGATCGGAAGGTCTTTCTTTGGACCATAATGCAGGCTTTTGGATAGGGTTACAAAGAAGGGTATCAAGGCTCAAAACAATTCAATACGGGTTTAAAATTACAACTTTTGGAATCAGATTTCTCACAGCAACCCCAACTTCTGTCCCAGTTTCCTTCTTGGAGACTTTTGGATTTTTGTTTTGGTGTGACTGAACCTCAGAGAGAGGCTGCCTACGTACCCTTTTGGGATCAAGTCAAACGTAGTTCAGGCGACTACATTTGTTGTTGCGATCCTTCCTTCTTCCACTTTTTTTTCTTTCTTTTCATTCCTTCCTTCTCCTTTCTTTGCTTTTCTTTTCTCTTCTTTTTTCTTTCTCTTCTTTTCCTTTTCTTTTTCTCTTCTCTTATTTTTTTTCTTTTCTTTTCTTTCTTTTATTTTCTCTTTTTGCTTTTTCTTTGCTTTCTTTTTCTTTTCTCTTTTTTTGATTTTCTTTCCTTTCACTATTTTTCTCTTGCTTCTCCACTTATTTCTCCGTTCGAGCTTGCGAGTTTTATTATTGATTCCGAAAGAGGGGTATGCAAGAAAATAATCGAGGCTCAAAGGGTTAACAAAGGATAAAGTATTTGGATAGCAGAATAAAATGCCTTCGTCATTCCAATCTTCAAAACCTACCAAGTACAAACTACGCAGTTAAACAATCTGAGGAAAATACACAACATCTTTTGATTACACCGGAATTAGTAACCATATTCACATATTGCCTTCTACATTTTTCAAATACCCAACACCATTGGACAACAACCTTAGTACCACGAACGACCCTTGTAGACTTAGGGGCAAACTTGCTTTTGATTTCAAACCGATGCGGCATGATGCATTTCAACAGTATTTCTTTATGTTCTATTTGCTCCCAGTTTCACTTGATTCGGGCTTCAACATGTTTCAATATGTTTTGATTTCCCTCAAGTGACCTTACATCTTCAACATTGTTTCATTGTTCCATTACTAAACTGATTTTTAAAACAGGCTGAGAATTATGCGTGCATGTCGTGTCACTAGAACCAGCATGAAAAGAATCGCAAAAGGAGAAGGGAAAAATGACTAAAAATGGCGGGAAACAGAGAATTGCATTAGACTGACAGTGAAAGAGTTTAAACAACAAAACAAGCAAACAGACTAGTTACAACCCTTGAACAGACCTAGACAGCACTAGACACGCTATTATGACTAGACAAAGCAAAGTGAAAAGATAGAAGGGTTTGACTCACAAGACAATATCCAAATTACAACCCTGAAATAACCCGGACAACAGAAATGACACCAAAATAAACCACCAAAACTCCGAGAGATGGAGCGTCTTCCCAATTACCAAGCATGGCATCTTAGCCACTGAATTTCACACCAAGATTACTGTAACTTTCACAAGTCTTCATCATGTTGCTCTTAACAAACTGCTTTTGGGTTTCTTCTGCCGGCTCATTCTCACGATCAATCATTCCCACCATATGCGCCTCATTATGCACAGGAGATGGATTTTGGCCAGTGTTTACTGCATCTGGACTTTGCACGACAATATCGCCTGCATCAATAAGCTTCTGAATTGCATTCTTCAACTTCCAACATTTCTCTATGTCATGCCCCAGGGCACCTGAACAGTACGCGCACCTCTGAGAAGGATCAAACTTCTTTGAAAGAGAGTTCGGCATTTTTACCTGAATCGGCTCTAACATATCCAATGTCCTTAACCTCTGGAACAGACTGGCATATGATTCTCCCAACGGAGTGAGGGTTTTCTTCTTCCGTAACCTCTCATTCTTAAATGCTGGATTGGGCAGAAAACCTGATCCGGGGTGTTTTTGGTAAGCTCGCGGGGGTAGATGGGCATTTTGAGGAGCTGGGTACTGGGAATGTGATGGGCGACTTTGGAATTTCTGTGGAGAGAAGTAGCGCCGGGGAGGGTCATCTAATGCACAAGGATCACCACGGGGACGATGTCGAGGTTGGAAGTGTCGATCAGGAGAACCTATTGGACCGTCTTTTCTGTTCCTCTTTCTTCCAACCAAGCTTACTGATACGTTCTGAATGGCTTCTGAACAGCTCACGATTTTGCCTGACTTAATTCCTTCTTCTACTAGCTCCCCCATTTTTAACACATCCTTGAAAGGCTTTTCCAAGGCCGGGATCAAATGACTGTAGTAGGTGGGTCCCTGGGCCTGCAGAAAAAGCTTGACCATTTCTTCTTCATTAATCATAGGACTGACTCGAGCACCTTGCTCCCTCCATCTGAGCCCAAACTCATTAAAGCTTTCCTCTGGCCTCTTTTCCATTTTAGACAGTGAGGAGCGGCCTGGGGTAACATTCAATTTGCATTGAAAGTATCGGACAAAATCTTGAGATGTGTCACCCAATGTAAGCCACGTATCGACATTTTGACGAACATGCCAGTCCAAAGCTGTTCCAGTGAGGCTTTTACTGAAATATGCCATCATCAAGTCATCTTTATCTCCAACAATCCTCATTTCATTGCAATAGACCCTCAGGTGGGCCACCGGGTCTCCACGCCCATCATACAAGTTGAATTTTGGCACTTTGAACCTTGTGGGCAAGCGGGCGTCATGTGGCACAATCAGTTCTTTGCAAGTCATGCTACCCTGGCCTCCCACTCTTTGCTTGCCCTTTAAGGACTGTTCTGTGCTTTTCAACTTCCTGTGTACCCCATCTCGCCCTTCTCTTTCTGTAACCTTTTCATTTCTAGCATGAAGCTCATCCCGGGAGCTCTTCTTGTATGAATCAAGGACCTTGTGGGCAACATTTGGGGGGTGATATTGGGCATTACGAGCTTTGAGTGGGTATTCATTGTTTGGGGTAATGGATATGACATGAGGGAAATTTTAGGGAGATGTAACTGGAGGATGAGTGATAGAGTTACTAAGGTAATTGGGAAAATTATGGTAAGCGGGCGTATCTGGAGAATATGGAGGATCATCTGGCATTGTGTTGGGAGTTTGGGTAAGGGCGGCATCTGGAAAAACCGGCGGTGGCGGGGGTGGTGTCTTCCCAGTCATCCAGGCCTGATACATGTCTGTCATATGTTGTTTTAACATCCGTGCCTCTTCAACCAACCCACTATCCAGTTCAACCAACTGCTTTCGAGCCCCGGTATTAACCAACCCAGTTCTGTTGTTGTCGGCCATTCCCGCTAGTCGTTGTGTTGTATAGAAGAGTTACCACTTTAAAAATCACAAACCAACCACCTTTCTGCTATGATCATAACAAAATGAAGTCATCATGTTAGCGTTAAGGCATTTAACAACAAAAATCTCACATTGCGTGCAATGCACCTAGTCACAATTATCGGTCCTAACATGACTTCAAGGGTCATAAGGTCACTTGGCATCATCCCAATTTGTTCATTTCAACCTCTCTCGTTTCTTTGCTTTTCTAGCACTTGTTTGCTCGCTCATTTTCCTTCTCCTTTTTCTTTCTGATTATCGCTCTTTTCTTTCCTCTCCCATCTCACATCCCACATTTCTACCTCTCTTTTTCTTTTCTTTTTCCTTTCTTTTTTTTTTCATTCTTTCCTTTTTTTCTTTTTCTTTTTCTTTCTTTTATTAAAAGAAAAATGACTCAATCAAACCTTATGTAGGTTGCCTATGTATTATGACTCCGCATGAATCAGATCCTTACGTAGTTTTGGGAGATCAAGAATAAAGTAAACAAACTGACATGCTTTTTTCTTTTTTCTTTTTTTTCTTTTTTTTTTTTTACCTTAATGACTATTCTGATGAAAAAAGAGAAATGAAAGAAGCAAATCATTTTTTTTTTGAATTTTCTAGACTTGATGTTCTAGGACCTATTCTAAACTCAAGCTTAACGGGCATCCCTTTTCTTTTCTTTTCTTTTCTTTTCTTTTTGAAACAAATACTCTATGGAAATTATTAAGGAAAAATCCTATGAGAGAAAAATATTTTTGATTCCCTTTTTTTAAAAAGAAGGAGATCTAAAGAATAAACCACAAAAACATATTTTGAAATTTCATTTTATATCCTGACGCATTATTTCAAAACAAGCAATGAAAAAGATAAAACAAAATATTTTTGGATTTCAATTTTGATTGCCTAAAGAAGAAATTCTAATGATAAACAAAAATAAAGTATTTTTTACTATGTACAATATCCTAAAGGCTTAATAAAAATAAAGGAACTTTTTTCATTTTTTCACTAATTTTCCAAAGAAACACCTCGAAAGAAAATCTTTTTTTAAAATTTTGAGATTAATACCTTAAAGAAATTTTTTAACAAGGTTCTAAAAGAAAATTCTCTCTCTTTTTTTTTTTAATTTTGAGTCTTAATATACTAAAGGAAATATAAAAATAATTTTATTTTAATTCCTAGATCTTAGTTGCCTAAAGGAAAAACCACCTCAAAAATATATATATTTAATTCCTAACGGAAATATAAAATGCAATTCTTTTTTTTTTTTGGATTTTTAATTTATTACACATCTTTTCAAATGCTAAAACAGAAAGTACAACACTAATAATAAAACTCGACATTACTATTCAAAACTAAAAGGTAAAAGACGGCGTAAATTAAAATAAAAAAAACAGACACAAAACACAAAAGAAAAGAAAATCTTCTTTCAATCCACTTCTAAATGAGTGATCCTCGCTAGATGTCCTAGGCTCTGTCAAGCTCCAGCTCTGGTAAGTAAATCCACACCTGTATGAAAACAAAAACTCAAACCAACACTAGGTGAGACAATAATACTCGCTACTGGACATATACAAGACATGATTGAGGCTATTTTTATAAAATGACTTATTTAGCCAAAAGGTGGCCAGAAGTATAAAATTTGGCTAAGACCCCGCAAAGCCAAAAACCTAAGATTTACTAGGAAAATCGGACCCTATGTGTGTTGCCTACGTATCATGCCCTGAATGACGAGAATCAGGTATGCGTAGTTCGGGCAGATTGGATACGGGCGAGAATAATAAAAAAAAAACAACTAATTTAGAGAAAACATATTTTTTGCTTTTTCTTGAAAAATGATGAAACATGCAAAATCTTTTGGATTTTCTTTTCCTCTTTTTTTGATTTTTGATTTTTCAAAAAATGATAAAAAAGTGCAAAATATTTTTTTGAACTTTTCATTTTGTTTTTTTTTTCTTTTCATTTTCTCAATAAAAAATGTAACAAAACATAACTAGCCCTACTTGCTTTATTTTCACACTTCACTCTCTTTTTTTCTGTTTTTTTCTTTTTTTTTTCTCCTTCATTTTTTCATTTGCCCTCAACCATCATTGGTCTGCCAAATGACCCTTTTCCCCTTGAATAAATGCAACATTGTAGCACATAGGATGCATCAAGATGGTTTGTTATTTTGGGTACACCTGTCCTAGACGGACCCAACCCCTGTGTTGAGTCTCCTAGGTCAAAATGCACATGATGCAGATAAGCGTTCCTACTAGGGATCCAGCATGATGCTGAGTTATTGTAGGTTCAAAACCTGGGTGTTCTAGACTGTGTACCCGAGCGAATAACTCGATTCGAGGAGGGGGCTACGTACCGGGAACCAAAAGGCCATCCGGCTTAGTAACTTGTCCGGCCTCTTTCTTATTTGGGGGTATTGGCACTAACAAAATAGGGAGTCTCAACCAGTAAGCACATCCCTGAAGGTGAGAAGAGAAGGGTTTTCGGCACAGTTTATATACAGTTCAAATAATATCAAAGCGGTAAACATTTAGCACATTAAGTATGAACATGTAGGAAAATCAAAAATAAACAAATACAACAATTATTCCCAGCTCGAATTCTTAAACCCTGAACCAAAGTTTTGGATTTGTATTCCCCAGCAGAGTTGCCAGAGTTGTCACACCTCCTTTTTCCGCTTTACAACACCCCGGGAAAGGGTATAATAAAGAAAGGAGTTTTTTCAATTAAAGGATAATCGAAACGGAATTCGTTTTATTTAAGATTCAGAGTCGCCACTTTGGAGATATATGGTGTCCTTTGAATCCCGAATCGAGGAAAAGGTTTGACTCTGTTTAACAGTCTGTGATCCAGAAATCCGAGTAAGGAATTCTGTTAACCCGGGAGAAGGTGTTAGGCATTCCTGGGATCCGTGGTTCTAGAACGGTCACTCAACTGTCATATTTAGCTTATTTATATGATTTTACAACATATTTTAATCTATGTGCCTTTTAACTTTGAACCGCTTTTATTATTATTGTTTAAGAGAATTGCAACGTCGTGAAAACACGTCTCGAACCACGTCACATAAATGCACCCTTGATTTTTGACATGTTTCAACTCCGTTGGAATTTGGATTTGGGTCACATAAATGTGCACCCGAGTTTAGGAAGGTAACATTATTAAACTAACGCGCCTAAAGCTTTTCGCGTTTGCAACTTTGCGAGGGCCATGAAATTTACTAAATGGCACACCTCGAAGTCTAAGGACAAAACAAGATTAATCAAATGAGGGCCGTGCAATTGTCATTTTTTTTCGGCATGGCGCACCTCGAATTATTCTAAAGGGGTTTTATTATCCAAAATTATTATTATCGGATCACATGAAATGCACCTCCGAATTTGGGAATTAGGTATCTCAACTACGTCACGGGAAACATACCCGTAGCTATGATGATTTATTTATCGCACCTAAAGCAAGCTACGAGGTTCATGAGACCCGACCTCTTTCATTATTTCCAACAACATTCCTTTTAATTAATTGTATCTGAACTATATATACCAGTTTTGGTAGAAACCCTCAAAAGTGAACACATTTTTTAGTCAACATTCTGATGCCTTTTCAATTAAAGCCAACCTTAAGTTAAAATGGAAACTACTGACTTTAAAAGAAAAATAGTGCAGAAATGGGCACTTGACAAAACAACCATCTCTAAGCTACCATAAGAAATCTATTCAACATTATTTTACTTAAGCAAGTTTACAAGGGTGGAGGATAATGACATCTAGCCAAAGATATACATATAGGCGTGCAGAAAAGCAAAATAAAGAACTATGGAATATTCCAAATCAAATGGCAAGGAAAGAAAAGAAAAGAAAAATTATATGTAGAAAAGACAATAGCAGATTCAACCTTTTATAACACAGAGAAAAATTAATATATAAGTAATGCTTCTAAGTGATGTGAAAGCTAATACCACCATCATTTCATGTATTTAATGCAATATTTTTCTCAATGAAAAAAATAAAAATTAAATCAACACTCCTGTAATTAAAGTAACTTGCAGTAAAGTAGGGTAGGAACACATTGACGGATTCAGTCAATTCTAGAAATATCGACTTAAATCCTCAGATTCTTCAATCTTCAAGTAAGAAAACAAATCGAACGAATACAATATGCAGTCAAATATTACAGATCTGTGATATATTTACATAAAAAAAAATCATTGCACCAAATCTGAGAAGAGAAAGTACCTAGACCGCATAAATTGAAAAAGAGCCGACCAAATAAATGCAGAAACAACTACAATTGGAGGATGGAACTCAGTCAAACGATTCTAGCAATGCAATAGCAGAGGTTCGACGAAGCCCGAGAGTGCAGAAAATCAGCTTCAAATATCGAACAGCTTGAGGCTAAAATCAGAAATTTTTCCAGATTCAAAATTCTTCTTTCATTTCGGAAATGCAATGACTATCAGATTTTCCTAGATGTATAACTATTGCTCAGTATTTTCAGCTGCTAAGAGTCTAATTTTTGGCTGCTTGTTTGAGTTTTCAGCTCTTTTGCCGAGTTCTTCTCAATTTCAAAGAGGACGGTTCTTTCATCTCATATTTTTCTAGGTCTAGGTCACTCAATGTGAGGGGTCTATTTAACAAGAGAGAAGGGATTGGGTTTGGGTTGTATTTGCTTTGGGCCAACTGGGTGGAACAAAAATTTGGGCCAATTTATTTGTTCTTTGCGGTAGTCCAATACATCAAGACTAACTCAATTTGTTTTTCCATTTTCTTTTTTTTAAAATTAAAATGCTAGATTATCTAAAAATATGAAATTAATTTAATTATAAAAATTATAAAAGCTACTTAATCCTAAATTAAAAGAGAAAAATCAATAAAAGGAAATGGTGTAAAATGAAGCATTTTTTGTGATTTTTAATTTTTATAAAATAAGTAACTATCGATTACCCCTAAAAATGTAAAATTAAGGCCTAAATGTCATGCGTGATATTTTGGTATTTTCAATTAATAAAAATCTTCAAAAATTCCTAAAAATGGCAAATAATTAAGAAAAATCTATTTTCTTGGGGTTTTATCAGAGTATTTCATATAGGGCAAAAATTACGTGCTTACACTACCCTGGATAAAGGTCATCTTCGGGTGCCCCGGAGGACTCTGTTGATTTTGATGTAGATAACGCTTTCAGAAAGTATAAGGTTGAATTCCGTTTGAGGAGTTTGCCTATATTTGGGAGCTTCATTGGGCCCTCGTGGAGCTTTGTGATCGGGGCTTCCAAGTTTTACTCTTCTGGAGAGGGGATTGCGAGCCTGGGCGCTCGCCTCGCGTCAAGTACCGGCGCTTTGGAGCTCATCGTGATCATATTTCTTAGGGCCGGGGGCTCCAAATATGAAATTCTATCTCGAGCATAGAGATAATTCGCGCGGTCCCTCGAGCTTTGTCGTCTGTTGGAGGATGTTCCCTGGGTCGGGAATCGACTCGTCAATTCATATCGAGGCCATTGGCTTCCTGGAGCTTACCTCGAGCAGGCGACTCGTCGTTTCCTCTTGCATATAAGAAGGTTAGCTTCGGCCTTTTTGCGAGACTTTATTATTTTTGGGTAACTGTTCTATTTCTGCATTGGGCTTCCTGTTGCTTAAAGTGCAAAAAGTGTTGGTGCTTGCCTTTGCATTGGGCTTCCTGTTGCTGATGATGAGATTCTTTACAGAGAAAGCCGGACTTGAATTCACGCTTGATCATCTCATCAGGCTATCGGCCTTTTATCACCGAGGACTGCTAATCTTGAGGGGTCGTTCGCCCACGCCCTTCATTGCCGATGATGAGAAGGGTGGAGATTGAAAGTGGGCTAGTTGGTTCGTCCGAGTTCAGACGACTGATATTATTCCTGTGGAGTTTCTACCATTCCCCGAAGGTTGGAATCACGCATGCAAATGAGGTGCTTTTTCTCTCTTTCAGATTGTGTTCGTGGCAAAAATCAGCTAAATAAAAATGTTATTTCCCTTGTTACAGCAACTTCATGGACGCCAGGCCAAGTCCATGATTTGCCCGACTGGATTCATTGGTTGGTGACCCATTTGTCTTGCGACGGATGCAGGTGCCAAGCTATGTCTCGCATCGGGTGGGGCGTAGACCCTCAAGGTACATTCGTATGTGGCTTTTCTTCTGCTGGCATGTACCCGAGGTAGCATTTTCCCATCTCATTTGTGCTGGATTCGCTGTTTGTAGATATCGGGTAGTTCCTTGGGGCGAGGCAGTGCTTTCCAGATAGTAGATGGAGTCGTCGGCCTCCAAGCTAAGAGATGCCAGTAATAAGAGGGACCGAATACCATAATGAAAAGGAGCCTTTAGCGGTGCTGGCCGAGCTCGTATTTCTGAGGATGGTGCATCGCCCGAGTCGGCTGTTCTTGGAGCGCCTATTTCTTACAAATGGCTGCCTTGAGCGAGCACGTTATGCCTGGGGCCGGTTCTTTTTAGGTCGCAGGGGCAGGATCAGCAGGAGCATGTTTTGATCTGGATAAAATTTGCCGTCTTCACATTGTGGTGAGTTTGTGCATAATTTTCTCGTATCCCGCATCTTCCTCCTCTTATTGAATCATTCCTACGCAGGCTTGCGATAGGCTTAAGTTCGAGTTGTTTCGTCAAAAGGCCAAGTTTTAGAGGATTTTGGATGAGGGAGAATCCCTTTGGCTTCTTTGCAAGGAGAAGGAAGTTGAGCTGCAGCATTGGCGATATGAGGCGTATCGGAGCTCAAACTATAATAGTTATTTGATGGAGCAGGTAACTTCTTGTAGTGCGGTTTTTGCTTCTTTCTAATTTTAAGGCGAATTTCTTCTTGCCATATCAGTTGCAGAAAAATGCAGAGTCCTTGGAGTACCTTAAAGGAGACGTGAACCATGGCAGGGCCACTTGCGAGGAGCTAAGAGCTCAAGTGCAGGCTCAAGCTTTGGAGGAGATGAGTGCCTCGGCTAGGATCCCTGCCTTCGAGGTCCAACTTAACTTGACTCATGGTAATGCCCAAGTTCAGGCGGATATGATCGAGAGACTTGTGTCTGACATTTCGAAGATCAGGGCCGAGATAATTGATGCCCAGGAAAAAGCGGCGTTAAGTCGAACCAGGGATGATCGTGAGATGGCGATTTGCATAAAGCAAGCAGTTGACACTCAATCCGAGTTGAGGCAAGCCCTTGATAGTGAGAAGAGGATCAAGGAATATGTTCGCTGCCAATCCCGGAGAGAGGTATTATAGGAGGTCGGAGCGAGAGGCTTCATTCTCTCGAGGGTGACGCTCAGTCACTCCTTGCGGACATTACAAAGAGCGAACTTGACGGATTGTAGACCTTTGGCACAAAATATAGATTCTACCATTTTGTAACCTGGTTTCCGGCGCGCGCAGGGTGATCCTGTAAGTGGAGAATGATTTTTTGTATGTAATATAAGAAGAATTTTAGAGCATTATTCTTTTTGTACCTTTTTTCTGTCGTTTCTCTCAATCGTGTAAACCAGTTTTGGAACTAGACCCCGAGTCGTGTTACGGCCCAGGCTTCTATTGGCCTTCCAGCTCTTTCCCACCTGCATGGGCGGAGGGCGAAGACCTTTTGTGCTCCTGGGTCGAATCGATTTTGCGGGCTCACGGCCTGGAGATTTGTCTCGACCGTCGATAGCATCATTTGGGCTATGACTTTAGGCGTATTATGGTTGAATTGCCCTCGAGTTCAGTCTCCGAGCCGAGATCTGACTTGAGCTTAACTTACCCTTGAGCCTGTCTAGGCTGGCGCTAATGATTCTCACTTTCTTCCCTTGGGCATTTGGCGATTTTCTAGGTCCAGTCTCCGAGTCGCATTGCGATTCGAGCTGTAATTGACCCTTTAATTTTTCAAGAGATTCCAATCGGCGATAGTGGCATCGATGTCACGCTCTTGGGAGTATTATGATTTTTGGGTCCAAAGATGGTGGCCTTTCTATTGCTTGGTCGCAGATACCTTTTACTATGAGGCCCGGAGGCTTTGCTTGGTTAAATATTTTAGATACGGTCTCCGAATCGGGTTATGGTTCGAGCTCACTTTAATCCTCAAGTTGTCAATTTTTAAGCTGGCAACAATGTCTCTTACATTGTATGCTCGTAGAGACCCTTTGATATGAAGCCCGGAGGCTTTCTTAGCCGGCGACAATGTCACTTACGCTGTTTGTCGTAGAGACCTTTTGATGTGAGGCCCGAAGGCTTTTTGTCGGCTTTATTTCCTCTCGTTAAGGTCTTATTGAATATTTTTGCCTGACCCATCGTCGGTTCTAAATGAACCTCGATTTCAAGTCGTAGTTGGTGATTTTTTGAGCACCTCATAAGTTTCATAGCTCATAGATCGAGTAGATCGATGCTTTTGCAATTTTGGAGCCGACGTGGTCGGAACTTATTTTTTCCCTGTTGAGGGAAGCCTATTTTTAATCGATTCTTTCCGAAGTAAATTCGGTGAATTTTTTAGCAACAGTCGGGCGTCCCCGAGTCGCTTTTTTAGGCTGTAGCAGCCATTTTCACCGGAGTCATGTGCATTTGGCCGGGGCCATTTTTGATCCCGAGAAGCAGTTTTAGGTGTCTACACCGAGAGTATGCCCTTTAGGGATTCTTACAAATGGGACATGTAGACTAAGCTACGGGATTTTTCTTGCCTGTTGAGGTCCTGCAGTTTGCCATGCCTGTTGAGGTCTTACAGTGTATGGAGAATGGATCTGGTTGTGCCGAGGCTGCCCGTTAGGGTTTAACAATTTCAGATTTTCCAGTGTGTGGAGATTGGTGGCAGTCTCCGAGTCATTGAGTTGTTAAATCCTGAAGACCGCTTCTCGTGAGCTCGGAGTTGTACCATAAGGTCTTGATGAGCCTGGCGTTTCGACCCTGGGGTCATCCGGATACCAAAATTTTTAAGTCTCTGGTTATCTCGAGATACATCTGGCAGAGAGGTTTTTACTGTGGATAAGCCGAAATAGTCTTCTTCGACGCATGGAGTGCTTTAAAAATATTCTTTATTGCTTGGCGAAAATATAAGCTGTGAATACATGATGTCCTGTTGTTGTGAGTCTGGTCCACATGGGTGTGACTTCCCTGATTATCCGATGTGCTTGTATGATTCCATATTGGAAATTTTTAGGAGAGAGGATCACGATCTCGTTGGCTCACCTCCTCGAGGATGTGCTGTCCTGCTAATAATCTTATTGGCGGAACCTTCTTCATGTTAGAAACTCGGTTAAGGAAAGAATGCACGGTGCCTCAGCTGGCTACCTGCGTACATATTAGAAACAAGAAAAGAAAGGAAATGATAAAAGGAGGCGGTGTTTCGGGGAGCAACCCCCGCTGCAGTCGTCTTCCTCGTCCGTCCAAGCCTAACCTAGGATATGATTATTCTTACCCTTTGACCTCATTCGAGGGCAATGCTGGCCATGGGCATAAGGTGAGTTGTCTCCTCTTGCCGCTCGTAGCTAGATGATTTAGCCTTGCATTTGTTGTGGGGTTTTGCACCTTTGACGAAGTAGGGTCGAAGTCGCGCCCCAGGCTATGTATTCTCTGTTGTCTGCACAAAGCATATGCGCCCTGTGCGCTCCGCGTATCAGCCTGATCTCAAGCGGGCTGTGCAGGGGGAGCGATTTTGGTCGTTGTGGCAACCGCCATCAGGAACCTATCAGAGATCTGCCCGAGAGCGGCGTTTGTCCGAATTGTCCTATCGGCTTTAGCCCGACATCATCGGTATAAGTTGGTCGGACTACCTGTACTAATAATGGCATGTTTTATTTGAAATGAGTCAAATGAAAGAAGGGATTACCAATACACTAATGCGATGCCGGGGTGGAATCTCGACGTCCTTTTCCTCAAGCAAGAGGGTGTCTTTTGGGAGTATTTTACGGGACCGTCCCTTTCTGGTGATGGGCACCTCCACTCTATTTTCTATGGATCTTCGTGGGGTGCCGACATCCTTTTACAGCTGTGATGATGTGCCAAGGCTCGCAAACTCTATTTTTCCCGATCTCCTTCCTCTCATGGAGCTGGATCCGAGTCTGCTCGCTTAGCGACACTTTGTGGCGACCTTTGTTAAATGGCGTAGTTGCTGCTCTTTTGGGTTCGTAACTCCGAGCGTTTTGTGATTTCCGTGGCGGGCAATGGTTTCCCTGGAGGGTTTTCGATTGAATAGATCCGAGCCACCTGGAGTTCCTGGCTTCGCTTATGGTGACCATTATGCTTGGAACTGCAATGTTGAAGTCGCGCTCTCTCGGGCGGGGTTTCCTTGCCGGCTGTGTCTTGTTGAATCTGGTACCATTAGAGGTTCCTCGAGGGTGTTGTCCTCGGGCTACTGCCTTGTTTTGAGAGACGTGTTGTATCTCAAATCATATCTTTCGTTCACACCATGTGGATGACGGCTAAATTCATTCAGCGCCAGTTCATCTACTGGGAACCTACCTGGATATGCTGAACCCGAGGAGGTCCCTCGACAGTCTTCTACGACCCTGATTTGGGTCCGGTGTCGGTTGCTGGCATCCGACCAAGTCTTGGCCGGATATTCGACCAAGCTTTGCTTGAACTGCTATGGAGTCACCGGGTATGCTTTATTTGGGTTTTGGGCGAAGGCATGTGCTGCCCTACTACTCGGGATCGGGACCGGTCTCGTTTGGCCTATCGGGGAATGGGGTGCAGCTTCCCGTGACACTTTATTTCTTCTTCTTCTGGCCTTTGGTATGTTGGGCCCTTTTGGCGTTGCTTTGATAGCATCGGCGTGCACTTCCACGGACCGTGCTAGTACGGTGAGGGGGTCCTCGAGATCAGGTGTCGAGCAGTGGCACTGCGTCATGGTTTCTTCCGAGGGAGTTTCTTCAAATCTCCTTATCAGGATGAGCCCGAGTTCTCCTTTTTAGAGGTCGTTATTCCTGGACAGGCATGCGTAAGTGGTGATGCGCCCGCGAGGACTTGAGGTATTTTCACTCCCAAGCAGTTTCGACATTTTCGACTTTCGCAAAATGAGTTCCGGGATTGTATCTTTGGGAGAAGGTTGATGTAGAAGTTTCCGCGAACATGATTCTATCTTTACGATAAGGTCTTCCAGATTCCTTACTGCTACAGGATAGGTTGTCGGTTCGTCGTTGCCCAATACCTCGGGTGTTGGCTCGAAATGAGGAGATATTTTGGATGTTCCCGCGCTGAGAGTCTCCGGGCGGCTCTGTAGCTAAGAGATAGCCAAATACTGTTCATGCAACATTTCAAAAATAATACGAAGATTAACTTCCCGTTCTACCAGAGCTAGGATTTTTTGGGCTTCCTGTTGGTCAACATGCTGCGCGTTGTCATCGGTGCGCAAGTCTCCGTTATCCCGCTGTGTGGCGTGCAGACCCGCATCCACTCGAACCGATCTAGATGCGTTAACAAGGTCCTGCGGTGTCGTGCCAATCGTTAGAACGCCATACTGTTCTCTTTGCGATTTTTGGGGTTATCATCCTCGATTTCCCTTATCGAGCTGATCATTAACCTGAAATCAAAAGATCTTGGGAAAGAAAAAGTGTGAAAGGTATCATGCGTTCAAGTGACGAAACTAGCAAGAAAATAATCACTATTATTTTTATCCCCACGGTGGGCGCCAAACTATTTACCGTAAAAATGGTAACAATTATTAAATTTGTAAATAGGATTCAAAATATACGTGATCTATTCCCGACCTAGTTTGTAAGGGTGGTTAGTGCGAAAATATAAAGTAAAATGATAAATATCGAGTTAACCAAAGTAGTAATCGAACCAGTAAGGGGATGTTTCTCGGGCGCAAAGCCAGCCAGTAGGTACCTCGGAGCCGAGCCTCGAGCCTATATCGGGCTTATCGAGGGTAGTCGGGAAGAGGATAACAAGTAAAAGTATAGATAAGAAAGGCTCTATACTATCAATATTGAGAAAAATAACATAGAACATACGATAAAATGATAAAGGGCTAAGGCGACATCGAGGCCGATGAAGACAGATAACTTAGAAGAAAGAGAGGGAGAGAGAGAGATTATTGTATTTTTGGAGAAGTGGAGCAACATCAGTCCGTTATTGTGACGCCCCAAAATCGAGGGACATGACCGCCGCTCGACCGGATAGCCCTAGTCAAGCGGACCTGGGTGCCTTTCCTATACCCCATGTTACCCCCTGTTTTCATTACTTATTAATCCAAGGAAACGGCCATTTATAATTTAAATACCTTTTTACAAAACATACATAACATACATGGTTACTTAGCATGGTTTACAACTTACATCACCCAACATACAAAATACATATTTACATAAGTTCACAACCCGCATTTCCTGTCTACGGAGCCTTTAAGGATACAAAAGGGTGATACAATACTTGCCGGTAACAAGGCTGCGACTATACCTTACACAAATACCAAAACAAGACTCCAGAATAAAAGTGACATGAGCCACACAGGTCCCCGAGAGGAAAGGGGCTCAGCAATTCAGCTGACGGGAAGTGAGGGAGTGCTACTGTCGGTGGACTAGAGTACCTGTTACGGAACAATCTACAATCATAACACGAATGTAATACCCCCGGCAAAAGGGACGTCAGTACATTTGAATTGTACTGGTATGTATGAACGAACTTTACCCCAAGTAAAATTAATCAATACATAGATAACAAACAGTAATAGAATCAACAGTCAAATGCACATGAAAGGAACAACCAAAGCCAAACAAGTTTCACAATCTCTCCTTTTCCCCGTTCAACATTATTTCATCACATCAATGATTTCACAAATTTCACATATTTTCATTTCAATAGTGATTTCGATCACTTTTCCACCCTTATTACCTCAGCCACCCTTATCACCACAACCCATACCCTATTACTTCGTATTGCGGCGCGCAACCCGATCCCACCTGACAATCACATTTCACACAACAACAACAATTCACAAAGAATTTTCATAACCATCAATACCATTTCCATCATATTCAACAACCCGTATACAATTTAAGTCACAACGATAATTGCCCACGACAAGCCACATATGACATTATCACAGTTGTTTCAATTGTATCAATTACGATTTCTTTCCATCATTTGTTACACCGCTCTTAACACATAAACACATTCACACACACACACTTGGTTTGTTGCCATTTACTTGCACCATCATATCGGAAGACTTAACCAACAACGTTCAAGGCATATTAATCAAAAGAATTCACAAATAATCCACATAAGTAACACATACCAATTACTCGTACACCAAAAAAGGTGACTTTACAAAGGTTAAAGTTAGCCATACATACCTGGAGTCAAATTACCCTTCTTACTTCTACTTTCAATTCACCAACAGCCTAGTACCGTCAATCCAGTTCACAAGTTAACACATATAACTTAGAATTGAAGTTCACAATTACTACCCAAACTTATTTAGGTTATCAATACTTATTGTGCAAACCTTTACTTCTATCCAATTCCCCTAACTAGATTTTAGGTTTTAAAAGACATGCATGTATGTTTTCAACCTTTATTTTCAAGAAACAATCCATGAGAATCCCCCTTTATGTTTAAACCTGAAAACCAATGAAAAAGGGTTGGGGATTTTACCTGCAGGAATGGAGATGAAGACAATTAGTTGAAATTTCCTGGCCCGGGTGACTTTGAAGAATCAAATTGATGAATGCAAGACTTCCTCTCTCAAGAATTTTCCCTTCCTCTCTCTAGTTTGTTCAGAAAATATGTTAGGGGTTAGGGTGTTTTATTGAAGAAGGGGTCGGGTTTAAATTTTCGAAAAATAGGAGCCCTGAGTCAGCTATGTAATCGCAAAGATGAAAATGCAGTCCAAAGAATGGACCGCAAAAGTGCTCCAAAAATCTGATCCTACTGTCTGGGTTTGCGGCAGAAATGCGGTCCGCAGACATATTCTGTTGTCGCATAATGTACCGTATAACCGCCCTTTATAAAATTCCAAGATGATTATGTGAGGACTATACGGTCCGCATATCAGTTATGTGATCGCATAATGGACCTCATTTTGACTTCAAATTTGACAAACACACTGACTCACTTTGTGATAGAAATGTGTTCCGCATATTTGATTTGGGACCGCATTCTGGACCGCATAATAGCACTTTTCTGGAAAACTTTGACTCTTGATTTTTAAATGCTTAGATCATTACAAAGGGTCCGAACCGCGGCGAGCTTAAATTTTACACATTCCTAACACATATTCGAAACTTGACACTACGAGCTACTAGGTTTTAAGCACAAATGTTCACGGGGCCTTACACTTACAAGGTAGGGTGAGCCCCCCTTATATAGGCGAGGGGACTCAGTACAGTACATGAGTATTAATTGCCAGAGTACAAAGATAGGACGACTTGATGCAAGACCTCACAGTAGGCTCCGGATAGTGCCAGACCTGTCAGGTGTAGCCGTGTACCCAGGAGATTTCCCCTTTTACCCCGACCTTGAACCTTTCTTCCTTCGAGTCGGACTTCGACGAGCCCCGAGGCTAAGCACTCGGTCGTGGCCTCCTGCCCTTGGGAAAAAGCTTTCACAATGTCTTGATAGCTAAAAATCAAGTCTTGAGATTTTTCCGCGTACAAGAATATACCATGTTGAGCAATAGTATCCTCTCGAGCTATTGAATAAATTTTAAAGTAGTTTTAGTTTGACATAAGATTAGTGTCACGACCCAAACCCTGCACTGGTCATGATGGCACCTCTCGTGAAGACGAGGCCAGCCAACTAACCCATCTCGTCTTTTCAAAAATAGCTAACATAAATAAACAGGTTAAATATGACTTGATAGTGTTAATTAGCGGAAATTCAACCCAACACAGCCCCAATCGGGGTGTCACAAGTCACGAGCATCTATCTGAATGTAAATCAACTACAAGGTCTAAAATATCCAAAATCGAAATAATGAACAAAGAGAGAAACATGGTGCTGCGAACGCTGGCAGTCACCTCCTTAGCTCGTATAACTCTACCTCTAATTGGCCAAAACCCTCTACCGGGTGAATAGATACATGTATCTGCACACGAGGTGCAGGGAGTAAATTGAGTACTCCAACTCAGTGAGTAATAAAGGTAAATAACAACTGAGCAGTAAGAAATCACGTAAAACAAACCATCATGCTGTATAGAAGCAGGGTAGAATCCTTTAAGAAAACAGTGAAGCTGTGAAATCTTTGGAAATATCTTGGCTCAGTTTAAATATCTTTTGAAAATGATCTTTTCAACAGTTACGAAATGATTTCAAAACAGTTAGTGCCGATAAGCATAGAAAATCTGCCCCTCGGGCACAACTACTACACTATAACAAGTAAAAAGGCAAGTAAATATGCAAGATGAGCACATTAAAGTTCGCCACTCGGGCAATATCTCAAAATAGTACCAGCCCCTCAGGCTCAATATCAATCGCTCAGAACAGTATCAGCTGCTCGGGCTCAGTATCAGCCGCTCAGCATAATATCAGCCCCTCGGGCTCACTCTCATATCATATGGGTACCCGCGCTCACTGTGGGTATGCAGATTCCAGAGGGGCCCCTTACGGACCAAGCGCTATATCAACATAAGGCATGAAAGCCTTATCACACTCGAGGCCTGAAAGTCTCCTCACATCACACTCAAGGCCTGAAAGCCTTCTCACATCACACTCGAGGACTGAAAGCCTCCTCACATCACACTCGATGCCTGAAAGCCTTCTCACATCACACTCGAGGCCTGAAAGCCTCCTCACATCACACTCAAGGCCTGAAATCCTCCTCACATCACACTAAAGGCCTGAAAGCCTTCTCACATCACTCACGAGGCCTAAAAGCCTCCACACATCACTCACAAGGCCTGAAAGCCTCCTCACATCACAGACAAGGCCTGAAAGCCTCCTCAGTTCAGCAAACATCATAAGCCCCTAGGGCATCAATAAAATAGTAGTGCTCAGCCCAAACAACAGTGGAAAACCAGTTAAGTCTCAAAAATTCAATTAAAGTGGCTGAGTTGTAAAACAGTATAATCAAGGACTGAGTTCAAGTAGTATATCAAATAGTGAGGAAAGAGTGATAAAAATCCACGAAGGATTCAAGTAGTCGGCATTAAGCCCAAAATATGACAATCAGCCCAAATCATGATAATAACAAATAAGTTCCAGTCAAATACATGGTAAAATCATCAATTGGGACGGACCAAGTTACAATCCCCAACGGTGCTCTACCCCACGCTGGTTACCCAGCGTGCAAGTCACCTCTATATAGCACTACGATGTGCAGTCCGGGGTTTCAAACCCTCAGGATATCATTTACAATTATTACTCACCTCGAACCGGTGAAATCTCTAGCTCGCGAAGCCTTTGCCCCTCAAATCGGTCTCCATGCACATCAAATCTATCCAAAAACAGAGCGAATACATCACAATATGCTAACGGAACAAAGCCCAAGCGAAACAATCAGTAACGGGCACAAATCCCGAAATTACCAAAACCTGAGCCCCAGTCCCACTTCTTAAATCTCGGAAATTTTCACATTAATAGATGCCTTATCTTCTCACGAGTTCATACATACCAAGAACTCTCAAATCCGAGCTCAAATGACCCATCAAATCCCAATTTGACATACCAAAAACTCAAGCTATAATTCTTCAATTTAGGCTTAATTTCCATAAATTTCAAGGTTAATTTCACATAATAATCGTGTTTTAAGATCATAGAACTCACCTCCAATCAATCTCAGTCAAAAACCTCTTCAATTTTCGTCCAAAAGGTCTCAAGGTTGCTCAAAAATGGTGGAAAATACCTTAGCTCGCTGAACAAAATGAACCTTTAAAACCTTTTTTGTCCAACCCTTTTCTCATCTGCGATCACTATACCGCATATGCGGTTACCACTTCGCTTCTGCAGAAATATACTGTTGCGCACAGGACTGCTTTTGCAGTCTAAATCCGCTTCAACGGACACCGCATCTGTGGATACTTTCCCGCTTCTTCGGAACACCCAATGGCCCTTATCCGCTTCTGCGGTCGACACGCCGCATCTGCGGCATCGCAGATGCGGCTCCGAGCTCGCATCTGCGGAAAGGCAACTCCTTAAGGAAACTCGCACCAGTGACCCCATCACCGCATCTGTGGAATCGCATCTGCGGCCCCTTTTGCGCAGATGCGGAAATACCAGATACCAGCAACTTCAGAAATTCAACAAGTCCAAAATTCACCCCGATGACCATCCGAAATCACCCCGAGGCTCCCGGGACCACAACCAAAAGTGCCAACCCAACCTAAAACATCATTCAAACTTGCTCCAATCATCAAAACACTACCAAAACCATCAAATTACATCGGATTCAAGCCTAAGTTCTTCTAAAACTTTCGAAATAGGCATTTGATCAAAAATCCGACCAAAACACCTCCAGATGACCTAAAATTTTGCACACACATCCCAAATCACCTAATGAAGCTACATCAACTCTTAAAATCCCATTCCAACCCTCGAATCAAAATCTCACCCCCTCAACCAAAATGCGCCAAAATACTAACTTCGCCAATTCAAGCCTAATTCTACACTGGTCCTCCAAAATCACTTCCGATCGCACTCCTAAGTCACAAATCATCTAAGGAAGCTCACCAAGTCATAAAAACTCTGTTCCGAGCTCATATACAAATAAGTCAACTCTTGGTCAAACCTTTCAAATTCTAAGCTTTCTACTGAAATTGTATTCTTTCAAATTCATTCCAAATTTTCCTGAAAACCAAAACTAACGATCTACATTAATCATAATACATAACACGGGGCAAGTCATGCTAAAGAACTGGCGATCAAAGTGCAAAAGCGCAAAACGACCGGTTGGGTCGTTACATCCTCCCCCACTTAAACACACGTTTGTCCTCGAACGTACCCGGAGCTGTTCTAAAAGTCGACCAATCGCTGAATAACCCTTCCAAGCATATACCTGGGGGTGATCCCACGTCACCCTATCTCACATAGGTCCGACAACATTTTTTAACTATAATTACACAATCCAGTCCAGCCTATAAATCATAGAACCACATTCCATTTTTCGAAATCATACACAATATCAGAACCTTACATCTTTATTCATAATGAGCCCGAACCGGATGTAATAACCCATACCTGCAACCTCAGGTGCAATCATATGATGTACCACCTACCTCAAACACTCAAAACGATAACTTCTATTCACAGCAGCTGCACGTAACACCCGAATACCGGTAAAAAATCTCTTATCAACTAAGGTCTTATTCCAATACTTCTATATACTGCTAATGATAAATGAAACATGTAATAAACCTTAACCACCTCTCAGGTCAACCATTCATTAAGTCACTTCCCTTTTGGCTAATACCACAGCAGATTTTCGGGCCGAACCTCGATATTATCCTTCCAACAAACTGAAATCAAATCCGTTCATATTCATTAATGACTCCAATGATCACCTCGAATCCAACACACCACTCTAATGACATGACATATCAATGCAGGCCTAAGCCACAACTTACATAATATGCACACTGAACATACTCAAATCAGTACCATCAAGAGTTGTACCTCAAGATCATCAGTACCATCACAACACAAGGCTGAGACCCCGTCTCACATCATAGAAATAGAACACATGAATCTACTCCGAATGGTCATATCTCCACATATCCTCGCTACAATGCGCGATCCTATCCAAACACTGCTACACATGAAATATCTCGAGTCACTATGCTCAAAATCGACAACCACACTCTAGAACCAAATTTTTCAAATTTTGCTGAAAACCAAAACCAACGATCTACATTAGTCATAATACATAACATGGGGCAAGTCATGCCCGAGAACTGGCGATCATAGTGCAAAAGCTCAAAATGACCGATTGGGTCGTTATAATTAGAAAAGCTAATTCAAGAAATAGTGAAAGAACCAAAGTGAAAATTACATCAAAATCAAAATCCAATAATCCATGGATAATGTCTATGTACTACACTTTAGAATTTTTGCGGAGAATCATATGCAAGAGCAAAAATATCGTTGTCACAACTGTAACCAAGCCAACCACCTGAATAGTGAATACAAAGCAAAGTAGTATGTACCATCACCACTCGTGCACACACCATGATGTGATTCATCTAGTAATCGTTATAGGAGAAAAGAGGATAGTGTTCTTAAGCATATAAATTTATATAAAAGTAATAACGAAAGAATTAACAATACATGTGGAGATCCCTCATAAGTGAACCAGCACAAACAACAATACTCCTTCGCAGCTTTGGATAACATAGCATGGTTTGAAGAGCAGATAAAATGTGCTCTTCACCATATCTGAAAATTCTGACAATAAAAATTATAACGAAATAGTTTTTTGAAGAGCCAAGCTCATGTGCTATAATAAAATTGCATTCTAGATCTTTTCCTTAGGCCATATATTCCATGAGAACTCTTGTGATTCTTAAAAATCTCTTTTACTTTTTTTATATGACTGA
Source organism: Nicotiana glauca (assembly GCA_026770625.1). NCBI lineage: Eukaryota > Viridiplantae > Streptophyta > Magnoliopsida > Solanales > Solanaceae > Nicotiana > Nicotiana glauca. Next base: position 15,127 of record MU680666.1, on the reverse strand, counting down.
AATATTACTCAGAAAAAAACTTTAAATTAGAGAAAGGATATGAAAAAGATGCAATTCTATGAGATATAAAAAGGTTGTCGATGGTTAACCTATCACTCGGAGCACTTTGAGTATTATCATAAAGACGCTTAGATTACAAAAAGACATGATGCAAAATTAATTAAGAACATAGTTTGCAACATACCTGTCAGATCAGGTGCTTGGCTTTGGAATTTACTTCCCTTTGCGATATAACAGATACGTTGAATCTTGCAGGCCCCTGCAATACGCCCAAGGGAACACAAATAACAAACTGCATAAGAGTATGAATAAGAAATTAAAGGGAAAAAAAAAATACTAGTACTTACTGAGTGCAGAGCCATAAACCTGGTCTTCAAATATAAGAACAAATTGATCAAGCTTTTGCCTCTTCGGCTGTGCTAGAACTAACGTCCATACATGTAAGTAAAATCTAATAATAAAGAAGCTAGCGATAGAAACTTATGTAAAAAATTAATAGAGGGTGCTTATATATTTTAAGCAATATCATAAGGTGAAAATAAGAGAAAAATGCCAAAAAAAAAATTGACAAAAAAGATAAATACCAATACTAGCTTAAGAGACATGCCATATCAGCATTCATTGGCCCTTATATATATATATATATAAATGCTCTCCCATTTCTTAATGAATTTGGATAATATAGTATGCTTTCAAATGAAATTATTAATAGGAATTTTTTAAAAAGCATATCATAAAAGTTACTAGATTATATGGCTAAAAATATGTTCATATCCCGAAAGTAATTATACTAATAGAAAATCTAACATGTTTCTAAAGGTATTAGGTTTACATGCTAACATGTATCTATGCCCTAACATAATTATACTAATGGAAATTCTAAAGGTAATAATGTAGAATTTCTAACGTGTAGTATTATATCCTAAAATTAATAGGATTACAAGGCTAATGTCTAGAATTCCGGCTATGTCCTTTTATCGTGAGTTATTATGCTTTAGATGATTGTTGTATTATTATATATAAAATTTCTCTCATTAATTAAATTTTATTGTTCATTCATATAAATAAATATTTAAACCATCATACGCCATTATAAAAGTGGGAACCCCAAAAGTTAAAAGTTAAATTACTGAAATAACTTTCTAAATAATTGAAATGTGCCTTATTTAATTATTTAATAATATGTAAATAAAAGAAAGTGACATTTGGTCATTTACGAAACATCTTGTTGTCACAACCCGAATTTCCCACTGTCGGGATCGTGATGGTGCCTAACTCTTAGAATGCTAGCCAAGCCAACAGCTACAATTTTATCACGCTAATTACTAACCAAAAAAATAATTAATAATGATTTAAACTAAATAATCAAGAAGTGCAGAAATTTTATAACAGTTTAAAACACTAACACACAACTACCCAAAAGATCCGGTTTCATAATCCACAAATGTCTAAAAATTTCCACAAATACTGGTTTAAAGGAAATACATCTGTTCTTGAAATGAAAGAAATAGGAAAAACTAAGATAGAGGGAAGGGGACTCCAGGATCTGCGAACGCCAGCAGATCTACCTTGGGTTTCCTGATGGACTAAAGGCAGCAACCCAACTCTAATCATGAGGTCCAACATTGAAATCTGCAGAGAAAGTGGACAGTGCAGTATCAATACAAATGCCTCCATGTACTGGTAAGTGTCGAGCCTAACCTCGACGAAGTAGTGACGAGGATAGGACACGACAGATAGCATGAACTTGTGTAGTTAAATCATATACGAAGAAATAACAATAACAGAAATTGAACAGATAATAACGGGAAAGGGCGACATGCTGGGGGTATATCAAATTCTGAAAATAATACAATACAGAAACTCAGTAAATGTCATGCTTGAACCAACAGAAATAATAACATAACAAACATGTGCACGGCATCACCCTTTGTACTTTTACTCTCGTCCTTACCATAAAAAACAACAGAAACGGCACGGCATCACCCTTCGTGCATCAACTGTCATATAACATGGCATGACATCACCCGTCGTGCATTAATACTCACTCACAAGAACATTGCATGGCATCATCCTTCATGCTTTACATTTTTCCTCACCCAAAAAGCAGAAAAGTAACAACCCAATAAGGGAATCATCAATAAACAATCTCGTTTCATCATTTAACTTCACAATATAAATCTCAACTTGAGTCAATACTCAACCAATATCCAAAAACATAATACAACTCATTTAACATAAAGATTTAACTAGTTAAAGAACGAATAGTACCTATAAAGAAACACAACAATCACAAGTATGAGACTCACTCGCATGCCATGACCCGACAAAAACGTATAGATACTCGTCACATTACCTATACGTCATACTCAACAACTAAACATGTAGCAAATAAGGTAACAACGCTTAATATCTCAAGCTAAGGTTAGCCACAACACTTACCTCGATTCCACGGCCAAACTCAAGCCTCAAATACCGATTTTCCTCTAGATTCCACCTCCAATCCACTTATCTAGCCACAATTAACTCAATATCATCAATTATTGCTAAACAAATCAACCACAATGCATAAATTTAGTATTCCCAAATTTTCCCCCAAAAAGTCAAAAATTGACCCCGTTGGATAAACTCGAGGTTTAAACCAAAACCCATTCACCCACGAGCCTAAATATGCAATTAGTTTTAGAATCTGACCCCAAATCAATGTCTAAATTCCCAAATTTGTAAAATTCTCAATTCTCCCAAAATCCCTAATTTATATCCTTAAAGAACAAGATTTAGGTCTAGAAATCTCATGGGTGTTGATGGCAATTGAAAGAAATGAGTTTTCGAACACGAACATATGATTTAGTGTCGAATCCCCATTTCAAAAATCGCCCCAAGGTTGAGTTCTATGGAAGAAAATTTAAAATTTTGGTCTAATCCCGTCTTTGGTTCTGATTTTAAAACATTGGACAGACCTTATTCGCGTTCGCGAGAGGTCTTTCGTGTTTGCGAAGCTGAGGTCCTAGTAACCTTCGCATACGTGATACAACCTACGTGTTCGCAAAGGAATATCCCCCAAACCTTTGCGTTTGCGAGCCACTTGGCACGTTCGCCTAGAGTATCTTTCCCCTCCCCCAGTTCCCATACTTCATGTTTGCAATAGCCCGGTCACGTTCGCGAAGGCTAATGCCCCCAATGCTTCACGTTCGCGATCGATGCCTCGCGTTCGCGTAGAAGGATTACTCCCTCCGACAATTTGCTCTTCTAGATCGCGGGAGATGTTTCGAGATTGCGAAGCACAAAATACCTAGGCACCTACAACAGCAATACAGTAGAATTTCTAAGTTCTAAACATCCCGTAGTCTATCCGAAACTCATCCCAGCGCTCGGGGCTCCGAACCAAACATGCACATAAGTATAAAAACATCATACGGACTTGCTCGTGCGATCAAATCGCCAAACTAATATCTAAAACTACGGATTTAACACCAAAACACATGAAATCCTTAAGAACACTTGAAATTTCTATTTTCACAACCGGACGTCCGAATCACATCAAATCAGTCCTGTTTCTCACCAAATTTCACAGATATGAAATACCATTTTAAACTTGTACCGGGCTCTAAAACCAAAATACTGGGCCAATACAACCAAGATCAAACATTATATATTTCTAAAAACTATTATATTTTCAGTTTAATAATTTTCTTCAAAAATTTATTTCTCGGGCTAGGGACCTTGGAATCCAATTTTGAGCATATGCCTAAGTACCATATTTTACTACGGAACCTCCAGGACCGTCAAATCACGGCCCGACTCCGTTTACTTAAAATATTGACTGAAGTCAACTTAAATTAATTTTAAAGGCAAAACTCAATAGTTTTCTCAAATTTCACATAAAGGCTTTCCGAAAATGCGTCCGGACTGCACACGCAAATTGAGGAGAAAGAATATGAGGTTTTGAAGGCCTCAGAACCCTAAATTGGGTTCTAAAACACGAAATGACCTTTTGGGTCATCACATTCTCCACTTCTAAAACAACCATTCGTACTCGAACGGACATAGAAAAGTACCTGAGCTAGTAAAAAGATGGGGATATATGCTCTGCATATCGGACTCATTCTCTCAGGTAGCTGCCTCGACAGGCTGAACTCTCCACTGCACACGAACCGAAGGATAACTCTTTTATCTCTACTGATGAACCTACCAGTCTAGAATAGCTACCGGCTCCTCCTTATGGGTCAAATTCTTGTCCAACTTGACAGTGCTGTAATATAATACGTGGGATGTATCGCCGTGATACTTCCGAAGCATGGACACATGAAATATTGGATGTGCCACTGATAAGCCTGGTGGCAACGCAAGTCTGTAAGCCATCTCTCCCACTCGATCAAGAATCTCAAAAGCCCGATGAACCTAGGTCTTAACTTGCCCTTCTTTACAAATCTCATCACGCCCTTCATGGGCGACACCCGAAGCAATACTCTCTCTCCGACCATGAATGCCACATCACAAACCTTACAGTCGGCATAGCTTATTTGCTTGGACTAAGTTGTACGAAGCCTATCCTGAATGATCTTAACCTTATCCAAAGCATCCCATACCAAATATATACCTAATAATCGAGCCTCCCCCGACTCAAACCATCCAACCAGTGACCGACATCGCCTACCATATAATGCCTTATAATGAGCCATCTGGATGCTCGACTGGTAGCTGTTGATGTAGGCAAACCCTTCTGATGGCAAGAACTAAACCTAAGAACCTCCAAAGTCCATAACACAGGCACGGAGCATATCCTTCAAAATCTAAATAGTACGCTCGGACTGTCTGTCCGTCTGAGGATGAAATGATGTGTTCAACTCAACCCGCGTACCCAACTCACGTTGAACTGCCCTCTAAAAATGTGAGGTAAATTATGTACCTCGGACAAAAATGATAAACACGGGCATACCAGGAAGACGAACGAACTCACGAATGTAGATATTTGCTAACCGCTCCGAAGAATAGGAAAGTGCCACTGGAACAAAATGTGCTGACTTAGTCAGCCTGCCCACAATAACCCACACTGCGTCGAAGTTCCTCTGAGTCCGTGGGAGTCCAACAATGAAGTCCATAGTGATACGCTCCCACTTCCACTTAGGAATCTCAATCTTCTGAAGCAAACGACCAGGCCTCTAGTGCTCGTACTTTACTTGCTGACAATTCAGACACCAAGCTACATATGCAACAATATCCTTCTTCATCCTTCTCCACCAGTAATGTTGTCGCAAGTCCTGATACATCTTAGCAGTGCCCAGATGAATAGAATGCCGGGAACTGTGGGCCTCCTCTAGAATCAACTCGTAAAGCCTATCCATACTAGGCACACAAATACGACCCTGCATCCTCAAAATTCCATCATCTCCAACTGTAACTTGCTTGGAATCACTGTGCCGCACCGTTTCCCTAAGGACAAGTAAATGAGGATCATCGTATTGCTGCTCCCAGATATGCTCAAACAAGAAACACCAAGCTATTGTACAAGCTAGAACACGACTGGGCGCAAAAACAACCAACCTCACGAACTGATTGGCCAAAGCCTGAACATCTAAAGAAAGCGGTCTCTCATGACTGGAATATATGCAAGGCTGCCCATGCTAGCTGACTTTCAACTCAAAGCATCGATCACCACATTGGCCTTCCCGGGATGATACAAGATAGTGATACCATAGTCTTGCAATAGCTCCAACCACCTCCTCTGCCTCAAATTTAGCTCCTTATGCTTGAACAAATACTGCAAACTCTTGTGATCCGTGAACACCCTACACAACACGCCATATAGATAGTGCCTCCAAATTTTCGGCACGTGAAAAATGGGTGCTAGCTCCAAATCATGATTAGGATAATTCTTCTCACGAATCTTCAACTATCACGAAGCATATGAAATAACCTTGCCACCTTGCTTCAATATCGCACCAAGTCCAATACGAGATGTATCATAATATATTGTATAGGGCCTAGAACCCGTGGCAATACCAACACCGGTGTCATAGTCAACGTTGTCAAAATTGTCTTGAGCTTCTGAAAGCTCACCTCACACTCGTCCGACCACCTGAACAGAGCACCCTTCTGGGTCAACCTGGTCATCGGGGCTGCTATAGATAAAAACCCCTGCACAAACCGACGGTAATAACCCCTAAAGCCTAAGAAGATCCAGATCTCTGTAGCTGATGTGGGTCTAGGCCAGTCCTTGACTACCTCAATCTTCTTAGGATACACCTGAATACCCTATGTTGATACAACGTGACCTAAGAATGCTGTTGAACTCAACCAAAACTCACATTTCAAAAACATAGCATATAACTGGCCGACTCTCAAAGTCTAAAAAATGACCCGAAGATGCTGCTCATGCTCATCTCACCTGCGGGAGTAGATCAAGATATCATCAATGAAAACAATCACAAAGGAATCTAGATAGGGCTTGAACCACTCGGTTCATCAAATCCATAAATGTTGTTGGGGCATTTATCAACCCAAATAACATCACTAGAAACTCATAATGCACGTACCAAGTGCAAAAAGATATCTTAGGGATGTTGGATGCCCTAATCCTCAACTGATGGTAGCCAGAACTCAAATCAATCTTCAAAAATACCTTGGCACCCTAAAGTTGATCAAATAAGTCATCTATCATCGGCAATGGATACTTGTTCTTGACGGTGACTTTGTTCAACTGTCGATAGTCTATGCACATCCTCATCGATCCGTCCTTTTTCTTTAGAAACAACACCAGCGCACCCTAAGGCGAGACATTGGGCCTAATGAAGCCTTTATCAAGCAAGTATTGCAACTGATCCTTCAATTCTTGCAACTTTGGCGGGCCATACGATATGGCGAAATAGAAATGGGATGAGTGCCAAGAGCCAAATCAATGCAAAAGTTAATATCCATGTCGGTGGCATCCCCGACAGGTCTATAGGAAACACCTCTGGAAACTCACGAATAGTTGGTATGGAATCCATGGAAGGAACATCTGTACCTTAATCACGAACATAAGCCAAATAAGCCAAACACCCCTTTCTCGGCCATATGCCAATCCTTCATAAAAGAGATAAATTTGCTGGTAGAATGACCAGGAGTCCCTCTCCACTCCAATCAACGAAACCCCTGCAAGGCTAAGGTCACAGTCTTGGAGTGACAGTCCAGTATAGCATGTGTGATGACCTGGCCCGTCATCACGTGAGTTACCGCCCCATTTCCCCCATATTATGTTGCACCATGTTTCAATATCAGTATTTGAGTTGATCAGACAGAATTGGATTGGTTTTAGTTGGAAATGAGGCACTTAGCCTCTAAGAAGGAAGCTTGTTTTGGAAAAGTTAACCGGAAGTTGACTATATAGTTAGAGGGCTCGGATGCAAATTCTGATGGTTTGGTTAGCTTTGGGGGATGATTTTTGACTTAGGAGTGCGATCGGAATTGAAGTTGGAGGTCCGGTGTAGAATTAGGCTTGAATTGGCGAAGTTTGAATTTTGGCAAATTCCGGTTGATAGGTGAGATTTTGATCCAAGGTTCGGAATGGAATTCTTAGAGTCATTGTAGCTTTTTTAGGTGATTTTGGATATGTGTGCAAAATTTCAGGTCATTCGGACATCATCTGGTCGGGTTTTTGATCGAATGTGAGTTTCGAAAGAATTTGATAAACTTAAGCTTGAATCCATGGTGAATTGATAATTTTTGTGTTGTTTGGCGTGCTTTGATAATTGGAACAAGTTTGAATAACGTTATGGGATGTATTGATATTTTTGGTTGAGGTCCCAGGGGCCTCGGGGTGATTTCGGATGGCTAACGGGAAGAAATTTGGAGTTGGAGACTGCTGAAGGGTTCTGGTATCTGGTATTTTCGCTTCTGCGGAAATGGACCGCAGAAGCAAAGGGGGAATCGCAGAAGCGGAACATGGAGTTTGGGCAGCTTTCGCAAAAGCGGACGCTTGGAACGCATAAGCGGTCTCGCTTTTGCAAAAAAGGGACCGCAGAAGCGGTCTTGGGCAAAAGGAAGGAAGCCGAAGAAGCGTAAGAAAATCCGCAGAAGCGGAAGTCGCAGAAGTGACATTTTGATCGCAGAAGCGGAAATAGGCCTGGGCAGAGAGTTTAAGTTCTGGAAATGGGACTTCGTTCCCATTTCCCATTTGTAACAATTTGGAGCTCGGATAAGGCGATTTTTGGGCAGATTTTCATAGAGAACATCGGGATAAGTGTTCTTAACTAAATTTTGGTAATTAATTGAATTTATTGCATGTTTTGTCGATAATCCATGAATTTAAGGGAGAAAAGCTTAAAAACCCTCTTGGACATTTTTTTGAGGATTTGAAGGTCGAAACGATATGAGAAATAGTTAAATTTTGTATGGTTAGACTCGTGGCGAGATAAGGAATCCGTTGGTGTTAATTTTATAATTTTTCGAGGAGTGGACCCGGGGCTCGGGTTTTGCCAACTTCGTGTTTTTGGATGTTTTTCGAGTGCTTTTGATTGGGTTATATTCCCTTAGCCTATTGTAATGTATTCGTTGTGGTTTTGGCCAGATTCGATGCGTGAGGAGGTCGATACGAGAGGAAAGGGCATCGCGGAGTAGTAGTTGGCCGGCTAGAGGTGAGTAATAGATGTAAATGCTGCTCTGAGGGTTTGAAACCCCGGACTTTCACATCGTAACGCTATATTGAGGCATGGCACGTATTCTACATCGAGTGCGAGGTCGTTAACTATTGGGGATTGTGACTTGGTCCATCCCGAGTGATATTTATACTATACTGGTGATTGATACACATACTTTATTGATGTTATTTGGGCTTGTTGCCATGTTTGGGGCCTTGTGCCGATTTGTAGAATCCTTCAGGGATCGATATTACTGTTTTAGCATATTTTTGCATATCATTTGAGTTCAGTCCATGGTTTTAAATACTATTTTGCAAACACAGCCATATTTCTAAGTTTTGAAAACTTAAATGATACTTTAAATGTTATTTCGGGCTGAGAACTACTGTTTTATAAATGCCCAAGGGGCTTATGATATTTTCTGGACTGATTATGGGTGGCTCGGTCTACGCACCGCAGCAGTGACTTGAAACATTGTTAACAATGACACTGTGTGATGTGACTTGAAATAGTGGTAACAATGACACTATGTGATGTGACTTGAAACAGTGGTAACAATGGCACTGTGTGATATAAATCGGTCAGGTAACAATGACTGACCAGGACTTGATTGATGCCACGAGATGGCTTGTTATTGCGCTTGGGCTGTAGGAGCCCCTCCGGAGTCTATACATACCCCCAGTGAGCGCCGTCGACGATAAATGATTATGGGTGGCTCGGGCTGCACGCTGCAGTGGGTACTGGAATGTACCATCATATGCATTGCATTCATGCATTTGTATCTTTAATTGTTGTTCAGTTGTTCAGTTACATGCATTGTTGTATATTTGGACTATAGCTTACCATGTGTATTTATGGTGTTTTCTTACCTTCAGACTGTATTTATTTTTATTACTCACTGGGTTGGAGTACTCACTTTACTCCCTGCACCTTGTGTGCAGATCCAGGGCATTCACAGGCTGAGTGAGCTTTGACCAGAGTTCCAGAGGCATTCTCTAGGAGTATTCGAGGTAGCTGCATGGCGTTCGCAGCCGAAGATTCTCCCTTCTATCTCTATCTTTACGTTCTGTATTTCCAGCTTTTAGACAGACTTGTACTAGGATTTTAACTCTGTATTTAGAGGCTCATGGTCGTTACACCGGGTCCTAGTGGGACTATATTATGTATTCTGGTCATTTTCGCACTCTATCAGTAATTCTAGACTTCTAATATACTGTGTTAATTATCTGAAATCTGTTTAATTATCGGGAAGAATGGTAACAAGGTCGGGCTTGCCTAGTAGGGTGCTGGGCACCATCATGACCTGGTTGGGGTCATGACAAGTTGGTATCATAGCCTAGGTTACTTGGTCTCGCGAGTCATGAGTCGGTTTAGTAGAGTCTCGCGGATCGGTGTGGAGACGTTTGTACTTATCCTCAGGAGGCTGCAGAACCTTTAGGAAAAATTTCATATTCTTGGAATTCCTATCGTGCGAATTTGTTGATCCGATAACTAAATTCTGTTATTCTATTCTATCGCAAATGGCGAGAACATGCTCTACCGGACGTGGCAGACGACCACCATTACCACCTATTGAGGCTACCAGAGGTTGTGGACGCGGTCTAGGTCGAGGTCGTGGTCGAGGCAGAGCCGCAGGGGCAGCAACTGTCGACCCACTAGTTGCCCCGGCGCAGGATCAGGCTCCAGCTGTAAAGACTCCAGTAGCACCTGCTCAGGCACCAGATGTGCCTATTGTGATTCCAGGTCTTCAGGAGGCCCTAGCTCAGATTCTATCGATTTGCACTGGCCTGGCTCAGGCAGTCTCAACCACTACTGCCGCAGTTACTTCTCACACCGGGGGTGGTCATCAGACCCCCTCTACTCGCACTCCTGAGCAGGTAGTGCAGGGTTTGCAGACACCAAAGGCGCCACCAGTTTAGCAGGTTGCCCCAGTTCAACCGGTTGCACCGGTTTAGGATGTTATGGTTCCAGTTATGCCACACGATGAGCAGCGTCGTCTTGAGAGGTTCAGCAGACTTTCACCTCCTACTTTAAGTGGTGCTCAGGGCGAGGATGCCTAAGGTTTTCTCGTCAAGTGTCGACGTATGCTGCGGACAGCAGGGATTTTGGAGACTATCGGTGTATCATTTACTACTTTCCAGTTCTCAAGAGCAGCCTTCACCTGGTGGGAGGCATACGAGCGGTGTAGGCCGGTAGGTGCAGTGCCTTTGTCGTGGCAGGAGTTCTCCACTCTCTTTCTGGAGAAGTGGGTACCCCAGCTGTCACACCTCCTTTTTCCGTAAGCTTTACTACACCTCGTGAAGGGTATAATAAAAACGAGTTTTTACAATCTAAGGACAATCGAAACGGGATTCGTTTTTATTTAAGATTCAGAGTCGCCACTTGGAAGATTTATGGTGTCCCAAGTCACCGTTTTGAATCCCGAATCGAGAAAGGGTTTGACTCTGTTTAACAGTCGCGAACCAGAAATCCGAGTAAGGAATTCTGTTAACCGGGGAGAAGGTGTACGGCATTCCCGGGTTCCGTAGTTCTAGCACGGTCGCTCAACTGCTATATTTGGCTAAATTTTGATTTTTATACATGTTAAACCTATAGTGCAATTTTTAGAATTATTTACCGCTTTTAGTCAATTATTAAGAAAGTGAACATCGTTTAAGAACGTGTTTTCGGATCACGTCACATGAAATGTACCCGGATCCTCGACACATTCTTATTCGTCGTTTTGGAATTTGGATTTGGGTTGCATGAAATACACACCCGTATTTAAGAAGGTAAAATTATTTTTTTTAAAAACGTGCCTAAAGCGGCTAACGTATTGTTATATTTTGGGAAGGCCGTGAAATTCGCTAAACGGCCTATCCCGAATACTAAGCATTTTTGAATTAACTAATTAAGGAAGGCCTGCAATTATGTATTTTATTTGGCGAGGCTCGTCTCATTTTTATTTATTAAAGGCCAAGCCTAGAGCAACTATGTTTTCTATTTTTCTTTGTTTTTGTATCCAAATAGTAAAGGGAAAAGTCTTAACTAACTATTTTTAAAGAAATCGAGCCCCAAATTTACGTTCGGATACAAACAAAAGGTCTTTCCTTTTAGCTTGAACCCGCTACTCAAATCGAAACTCGATTTTTATTTGTGAATTAATTCCCTATACTCCTAATATAATTTTAAACAAAAGAGTTGTTGATTTATAGAAGTTTTGGGCCTTGGATCGTTGGTCCAGGCCTGTAAGTGTTAGTGCTCAGCCATTAGGCTTCAGTGAAGTCTATCCACGGATCTCTTCTAGCCCAAGGATTAAACTGGCTGATCAAGTAATTGAACAAGCAATAGGCTTATTTTGTTATAACCCAATTATCAAAGGCCCAGGTGTTTAACAGTAAAATTTCAGTTCTCATCCAAATTAAACTAACAAGGAGACATAATTATTATACCATGCACTCACAGGAATTTTATACCATGCACTCACAGGAATTTGAAATTCCAGCTTGAGTTAATGCTTTCAAAGTCGGATATCTAATCTGATTAATCTCTTTGACTTTTGAAAATGAGACTACCACACATATCCCTACTATATTATCAACTGGAAACAATTTGAACATGATAATGCATAAAAAACTACAATCTGCTAACATTGAGCATGACATTTTTGCTACTGAAATTAATACAGTCCTAGATAGTTTCTAACAACAATACTGCAACTAATTAGCAGATATATGTAACTATTAACAGAAATTAACTGAGTTAACATGTGCTATTCTATTTTTTCTAGCATGAAATTCCTAGTTTACTGAAAAGCTCGAACAAACCTAAGAAATAACAATTCGCCAGTCCTATACAATTACAAGGTGAATTTGAGTAGTCTTGTTTAATATTCATGCAAATCTATTTAAATGAAACTACCACTACAAATTACAAATAGCAAACGAAAGCAACAGCAGACTCTTATGGCAAAAATGCCTCATCAGATTGATTTCACAAAGGTTCAAGTATATTGATTGACACTTCACATCACTAGAGACAAAATATACCTGGAATTAAGAAAAGAAATAGAAGGATCAGCAGCAGTAGTATACAACAACAATGACACAGCGTTGAACCAGAAATGAATCAACAGCAATTCCAGATTGAATTCAAACAGCCCAGAAAAACTTTGAAACTTTCACCAAAACAAAATTCAATCTGAATCAAGCTCAATTGGATCCAAACACATTCGAAATCAAATAAATTTGAAACTAAGCTGAAGATTTCGATGGATCAGTAACTATTTTGGATTTTCTATTGATTTTTAGTTGTTTTTTTTTTGGATTTTTGGAAGCAATTTCAGATTTGGAAGAAGAGATTGAGATCTGAAATACTAATTTCAGCTCTGGAACTATGTAGATATTTTTTGGGGATTTTTTAGGGTTTCCAAAACTTCTTCATTAGGCCGGATTACTGCCTATTTATAGGCACAAATGAGAGGAAATTTCAAATTTTATTTTACATATCAGTCCCTATGTTATTTCTATTTTAAACCTCTAATTTCTGAGTTGTTACACAAGTAAGTGCAATTATTTACTTAAGATATACACTACAGCCCACTCTAGAAGGTTCTATTTCCTTGAAATCCCTGTTATACCCCTAATTCCTTTTAATATTTACTATTTTGAGTGATCCTGCCATTTTCCTATACCCAAATTACCCTTGTACCCTTCAAAATTACTGTTAGACCTTCCCTTGATCCCCTGAAATTATTATCCTGTATTGATTTGTTTAGCTATATCCAAGCAATCCTATCTTAAACACTACATTAATAACGAATGAACAATTAACCTCCTAATCGAATTATTCAAACAAAATCCAACAAAACATCAAAATAAAATTGAAAAATTCCACAAAGTTACTACCAACACTTTAAGGAAATCAATTTCAAAAGACAATTAAAAACTGAAAATTTGAAATAAGAAATGAAGAAAACCTAATTATGTCAAATTAGACTAATGGAATCAAATACTGAAAATTTGAAAGAAAGTAACAACACTAACCTTTAATTAAATTAAAAACAAAAGGAAATTCAAGCACAACTAAACATCACCAACAGAGAAAAAGATAACAAAACTATTGAATTAATTGCATCCCTATTAAACTAACCAGAATACGAAGAGCTATCTGAATTTATTTTTTAGACTTAACCAAAATCTATAGATGTATTAACCACATAATGAAAATCAACATGATTTAAACTAAAATTCTCAATTAACACAATCTAATAAAAGAACTAACAATAAAAGAGATGAAGAAGACAGAAAGAAAAGAAAAGAGTTAAGGCATGAACTCACTGATGTAATGAAAACTCTAGCCAGCCAATTTTATAAAATCCTTCGAGATTCTTGACCAGTAACATCCCCAACCATGTGTTTTCATAAGAAAACACGTGGTTAAGGATGTTATGGTCAAAAATCATAAAGATTTTAACTTGAATCCTTGACCAGAAAACTCAAACTTCGAGTTTGAAGAAGATTCGAAAGAAAAGGTTAATGGATTAGGATGGATGATGAGAAGAGGAGTTCATGGTGTTATTTTGGAAATTTTTTGCATACCTTGAATCTTGGCCGGAAAACTTTAAAATTGATATTTGAAGCTTTCTGGCAAGATTCAAAGGAAACCATAAAGGGGAATAGGAAGAGGGTCTCATGAGGAGGCTGGGGTGTTACTTTGGTGGCTATTGGCATAAGTGATGTTCGCCGGCAGTAGGGTTCCGGCGAGACTAAATTAAATATTTGAGAAGATAGGGACTTATTCGAGGAAAAAGAAATAGAGGGGTGGGAAGAGGAGGTTGAGATGCTCCTATGGTGTTAAGGGCGAGTTGATTGGCATCAATGGCATCTCCTGCCGGTAGGGTTCCGGCGGGTTTGGTCAGGGGATTAGAGGCGACTGAAGACGAAGGGTGAAAGGATGTAAAATATTTTTCTGATTTTAGTTTGGTATATGAAATATATATTAAAAAGGTATTAATGAAATTCAACCGTTGGATGAGCCAATTTTAACGGCTGAGATTGGATGAGCATTAAACGACGTCGTTTTTCTTTTAATGAAATCAATTCACACGACCGTTGGATCAATATTTTCAAGGGCTGGGATTGAGCTTACTTAAACGTCGTCGTTTGGTTTAGAGTTGGGCTGACCGGGTAAATTTCTCTTTGGGCCTGGGCGGGTTCTATTTAATTTGGGCTTATTAATTTGTATAATTTGTTTTAGCCCAAATTTTATTGTATTTGTATTTTTTGTATTTTCTTTTTCCTTTATATTTTTGTATTTTCTTTTTATTTTATATTTGTATTTATTTTTTCTTTTATATTTGTATTTATTTTTTTCTGGTTTTATTAAATTGTTAAACTTAATTAACTTCTATTTTATGGTAATTTTTCAACTAAAGCGCAAAAATGCTATTTATGATTTTTCTTTAAAATGAATTAATACTAAAATTGTAAAATTAAACCCCTAATGCATGTGCATATTTTTGTATTTTT